>JAQQSW010021885.1:0-10570 GCA_028646575.1 Pseudocheirus occidentalis
ATATATATATATATATATAATAAATTGGAGATCATCTTGGAGGGAAGATTCTTGCATTAAGGGGATCAGGAAAAGTTTCTGACAGAAGGTGGGATTTTTACCTTAGACTTGGAGAAAGCTAGGGAAGCCAGGAGATAGAAGTGAGGAGGGAGAACATTATAGGTGTGGCAATCAGCCAATGAAAATGCCCAGATTCCAGAGATGTACTGTCTTATCTGAGGAAAAAGAAGGAGGTCAGTGTCACTGGATAATAGAGTAAGTAGAAGAAAGTAAGGGCTAAGATTACTGGAAAGGTAGGAAAGACCCAAGTCTAAGGATGAAATCACTTGTGGAAAAATTGAAATTTAAAACTGAGAAAATACACAACTGGCATAAAAAAAATCTATCAAACATACATTTGAGCTGATTTTATGCCTTTTTTTTACATGAAAGCCTTTAATTACTTGAAGACACATTATGTATTCCCTGAGTCTTTGCTTATCCAGGGTAAACACCCCAAGTTTATTCAACTTATTCTCATAAAATATGTGTTCAGTCTTTTCACAATCCTAGTCAATCTCTTCTGAACACATTCTGATTTGACTAGATATTTCTTTTGACAGGGTACCTATAAATGAACATAGTATTCTAGATGAGTATTAGCCAGTATAAGGCATAGTGGACTGAGTATTTTCCTAATTCGGCACACTATGCTTCTCTCAGTTATTCCTAGGGTCATAGTCACATTTTTGGTCTGTACCATTGACTTGTTACCATTTGTCATTGACTTATCATTGAGCTTGTCAATTAAAAGCCCTAGATCTTTTTTCTTGTTTTTCTTTCAAATGCTTCAGAGATCTTCATTTTTTTACATCTGTATGGGAAGGAAGTACATGAATAGACATGGCTTATGATATATCAAGATTATGTACTCTCTAGGTCTTTTCCACAGTAATGGTTGTTAAGTTATAAGCCTCTTCTACCTTTTAGTTATGAACTCGATTATTTGAACCCAAGTGTAAAATTTTACATTTAATGGATACTAGCTTTAAACTTGTGAAATACAGCCCATTGTTAGAGCCTTTTGAGATTACCTTAGATAATTTTATAATTCACATGTCAGATATATGCTTTGTACTATCCAGGAATTTGAATAGCATAGAATCTATGCCTTTATCAAAGTCATTGATAAAAATGTTGAAGCACATAAGACCAGAGACAGATAATTAGAGCAGTCTATTAGAGATCTCTTTGTAGAGGCAGTTAGGTGGCACAGTGGGTAGAAAGGTAGACCTAGTGTCAGGAAGACCTGAATTAAAATCCCATTTTATATATGCTTAAGAGCTATGGGACTATGGGCAAGTCATCTAACTCCTGTTTGTCTCAGTGTTGTCTTTTGTGAATGGGGATAATAGTAGCACGTACCTTGCAGGATTGTTGTGAGGATAAAAGAAGATAATATTTATAAAAGCAGTTTGAAAATCTTAAAGTAAATAAATCCTGCTATTATTATTGTTATTATTAGATAGATTCAGTCAATTTTAAATCATCCTATGATCATCTAGCCCCATCTCTCCCCATCTTATACACAGACATGTCATGAGGGTCTTTGTCAAATGTTTTGCTGAAATATAAGCGTACTATGTATACTTCATCACCTTGATTTACCAGCATACTTACCCTATCAGCAAAGGAAATGTATTTAACCGGGCATGACATATTCTTGATGAAGCCATGCTGACTTTTCGTGATTACCACTTCTGTGTCTGAGTGCTCGTAAAGCCCCAAATCACAAAAGTTCAGGGCTGAAATAAACCTTGACCATCATCAATCAACCCACAAACATTTAGGGGCTACCTGTTATACATCAGGCACTGTGCTAGGTCCTAGGGAAGGGGGAGAAGGGAAAGAGAATTGACATTTATGTAGGGCCCAGTGTGTGTCAAATATTGTGCTAAGTGCTTTTCACAACTAATTTAATCCTCATGACAACCCTGTGAGGTAGGAGCTATTAATATATGCATTTTCCAGTTGAGGAAGCTGAGACAAATAGAGGTTAAAGTGACTTGCCCAGACTCCTACAGCTAATAAGGACCTGATTTGACTGGATTTGAATTAAGGCTTACTGACTCCAAGCCCAGAATTCTAGCTGCTGTGACACCAACTGTATACTCTCTCTGGGGAGACAACAAATACATATGTAACTATTTAGAGAATAAATATGTAGAACTATGTTCTGACCTCACTCTTCCATAATCAGGCATGCTCCACTTGCCTTTTAGAATTCTAGGCTACTCTGAGGGGTTTTGGAGCATCTCTTCACTGCTGTTCGTATGTCAGACCCAATCTCTGCTTCCCCCATAGATAGAAAGAGAAACACTCCAAGGTATTTAGGGAGCGAAGTCATCACCCAAGGGTTTATGACTTCCCTCCCTAATTACCTTGCAATGTTTCTACATGAAGATGCTGCTTGAACTGTATCTTGAAGAAAGAGAAAGATTCCAAGAAGATGAGGAAGGAGTGTGTTCTGGGGGTGGGAGATGAGTACAAGGCAAGAGGAAGCTGAGAGCCATTTGTGAGGAAGAGAAAAGCCCAGCTTAAGAGGATCACAGCGTGCATGAGGGGGGAGAAATAACATAATAGGTTGAGACAAGTTCTGAAGGGCTTTAAAAATAAACAGATAAGGTTACATTTGACTTTAAAGTCATTAAAGAGCTAATGGGAATTTATAAAGTAGGGGAATAAAATGGTCAAATATGTACTTGAGGAAGATAATTTTTGCAGCTGTGTTGAGGATAGATTGGGGAGGGAGGAGGAGGCAGAGAGACAAATTGGAAGGGTTATTTCTATGGTTTAGGCAAGGAGTAATAATGATCCAAACCAAGGTGGCAGCTATCTGAGTAAAGACAACTTTTCATGCAAGAGAGGTAGAATTTAACATGGCAAGATCTGGCAATAGATTGGATACATGGGGTCAGACAAAGTGAGGGTAATGAAAGACTGAAAAGGTGGTATTACCTTTAGCAGATATAAAAGTTTGGAAGAGAGCTGGCTTGCAGTGTTGCAGGGGGATAATGAGGTCTGTTTAGGACATGTTAAATTTGCAAATGTCTCTTTATCTGTCTTTGCCCATGGCTGACTCTTTATCTTGAATGTAAGCTCTTGAGGTTGCTAGGTGGCACAGTGAATAGAGCACCAGCCCTGGAGTCATGAGGGCCTGAATTCAAATCTGGCCTCAGACGCTTGACACAAAAACTAGCCATGTGACTTTGGGCAAGTCACTTAAGCCCAATTACCCTCCAAAAAGCCAAAAAAAAAAAAAAAAGAATGTAGGCTCTCCTCACCTCCCTAATTTTCTTCAAGAATCATCTCAAATACCTTTTTATTTGAAGTCTTTTCTGGTTCAGCCTTTTATTTCCAGCTGTTAGTGCCTTCCTGTCCTGAAATAGCCTTGTATCTTTGAGTGAGATTGAGGAGGGCCTTCAATGCCTTTTCCTAGAGGCAATTTTATGATTCCAAAAATAGCTACCCTAAAAACTACAGTACTTTACCTACTCTCTGCACACAAGGTACTTTAGTTAACAGCAAAGAAAGAACTCAAACATATTAATTTGTAATTTTCATTTTTAAAAATCTATTTTTCCTCTATACCTTTAGAGAAGACAGTTGGTTAAAAGTAAAAGATTTACATCAAAGATTTACAAGATGAAGGCAAATATATGTATGTCTGTATATTTATGTGGCTATACATATGTGTATATGTGTATATCATGTATGTATATATGTGTATATTACATATATGCTCATGTGCTGGGGAGAATTAAAGTAGATCCTCCCTATCCCAGAGGAATGTATGAAATTAGGAAATCACTTGGGGAAAAATGGAAGTAATGTTGGAGTAAAATCACATACCTCTCTCACAGTGGTTTTAAAGATCAAATGAGATCATATGTGTGAAGTGATACATGTTAACTGTTGTCATGCCTCTTTTACAAAGAAATGTCTTAAATACATAGAAAAGGTAAGAACATGTATCTCCCTGATTATTTTTCTCCAGGCTGTTGGAAGTCTTTCTCAGCAGTATTAAAGAGTCCTCTTTCTTTGTTTTGTTACCTGGACCCGTAAAGCTCATGAAGAGGGATAGGGACTGGATCTGTTGTTTCAACATTACAGAGAACTCCCAGGTGAGGAAATTCACTACCATGAAGGTCAGCATCTTCTCTGTAATTTATAGTCTTAAAGAGTTGCCTAGAGTACTGAGAAATTGAGGGATTTGCCCCGGGTCACAGGGCCAGTACGTATTAAGAAGCAGTACTCGAACCTGGGTCTTACCCACTCGGTGGGTGACTTGCCCAAGGTTCCCTAGGTTCACACAGACCTCTCTGTCATAGCTAGCTGCTTTGCTAATAATGATCACATTTATATAACATTTTATGATCACAAATTAATTCACATATGTAATCTCAGGTCTTCAAATACTGTTTTTAAAAAAATAAAATGAAGACAATTTCAAACTTACAGATGCACGTATTTCCAGGCCAACTCTAGCCTCTCTATGATGCTGCCTTTCTATAAATCTCATTCTCTTCTCTCCCTCCACCCCCACTTCTTTAACTGATGCTCCAGTGTAATTCCTCCCCTGAAATAAGTCATATGGGGCTGATTCTTATTTGACATTGTTCATTTCAGGCACTTCTATACATCTCTTGACTCTTTAGGATTTTTATAATTCATAGTTGGTCAGATAAAACAAGTGAATTTTTCTAACCAAGAGCACAATATTTAAATAGGCTACATTTTTCCTGTTCTGCTGATTCCTTACATTACATTTTGATATCCAAGAATTCTGTGAATATACTTGCCTCTTCACAACCTTAATAATACTCACAGATGTTTGTGAGTATAAAGCATAAAGTTGTATGGTTTGTCCTTTGTTCTTGAAGAGGACTGTGACATCAAGAAAGTGATGCCATGACATGCAAGTGAATTGGCTTTAAGTGAGGGAGGGCTGTGCCAAAGTCACCAGCCTTACTTTTTCTTCTGGAGCCATCTGAGTCTAGTGGCCAGATATAGATTAGGACAACTGGAGATGGCCTGAAGAGCATGAAATCAGTTCCTTCCTCTTTGATCCCAGCCCTGCTAGTATTCATTTATTTCAGTTCCCCTTCCCTCAATAAGCCATATTACAATATCAGTACCTCCAGCAAATGGTTCTTTCTTTTGCCTCCTTTTCACGGTATTGTTACCTTCCTTGTGACTCCATTTTGAAGAGCTACCTTCATATCTGTTAGACACAGTTCATTTATCCAAGTCCCTCAATGTGGCCCCCTTCCTTTTTCCATTGGTAATAGCTGTATTATAAAAACTGGGAAAATAAACCCTCTCTAGGACTATGATTTCTAACCCAGACAATGCTGCTTTCCTTAGCAGAAGGGCCTAAGCATGACTTTTATTGATCTCTTTTTCAACACATTTTAGGGTTGCTTCTCCCACCCCACTAAGCCCAATAATTCCAGTTAGAAAGGAAGTTGATACAATTACAGAGCTGGATCGGTGATTGCAGTTATCCTTCCCTCTGGAAGTCCTCCATAGGTCAAGAAAATAATCAATAATATAAAATCTCCTCCTCACAGTCTGGTTTTTATCAGCATCTTTATGATGGTGTCTGCTGTTGCTATCCTATCACAGACAGGAATTCAAAGGAAGCCCTTCTGTGAGATGTAAAGACCTACACCTTTGAAGAAGGATACTGGCAATTGGCTAACGGATGCCAGGCACATACATGTCTTTTGGATATGAGTGACAGATGACTAATTGGGCTTGAGTTTTTTCAACCATGCTTGTAATTAACAGTACACAGAAAACTCTATCTAGGGGCAGTTTAACTTACATGGATAACTGTAGGTGGAAAATTCACAAGCAAAAAGGATAGGCAGTTTTGTATAAACTCAGAATTCAGGATTTGGGTGCTAGCTCTTACAGAAGAATAGTTTCTGAATAATTCCCTTTTTCTTTGCTCAAGTAACTTGACTCTGACTTATTTTTAAATGTTTAATATTACCTCTGGGGGCACATGGACTGGCATATGACAAGTGCCTTTCTTGAACAGCCATTTCACCCTTGGAGGAAGCCAGTGACAAGAACAAAACAAAATGACTCAGGAAGGACCTCTATCACAACTCATATGCCCTTCATTGATCAAATCTCTGAGCGGGACGTGCCCACCTCTCCCCATAGGAACTCTTAAAATAAACCTAGAGTATGGTGCAGAGTGAGCAAATTGGACAAAGTGACATGTTTGCAGCCTACCCAGAGTTTAACTCTGTGTTGGGAATGATAATTACCAAGAAGTAGAGAACATCATCTGACTTTGTCCTGATTACTAATTAATCAGGTGCTAAAGGCATTTAAACCAATGACCCTATTAAAATGATTGAAACCAAAGGAGTCTCCTTTGCTTAAAGAAATAGTAAGCTCTAGAATGTTTTTAAAGAAATACTTCCTGATAAAACCTCAATTTCGGTCAATTTCTACTAAAAAAAAACTGATATAGCAAAATGTCTCATTATTTGATGGTTCCAGAGATCAAAACTAGTCACTAAACTAGGATTTGAGCAGAGGTATTATAAATGCATAACATTAGATCACATTAATATTGTACTTTAAAGTCTGCAAAGCATTTTCCGTCTAGGTTATCACTGATCTTCAACAACTTGGGGAGGTAGGTGCTGTTATGAGCCCCCTCCCCCTTTGCAGATGAGGAAAATGAGGCTGAGAAGAGGTTAAATTCATTGCCCAGGAACACAGCTAGTGAGTGTCTGAGACAGGGTTTGAATCTCCTCATTTCTTGACTTCAGGTCCAGTTCTCTATCTACTGCATGACTTAGCAGCTGTATTATTCGTACATATATTTGTGTGTGCATATATAAATCTATTATATAGTCATATACAAACACAAGCCCAGATAGTGTGTGTGTGTGTGTGTGTATGTGTGTGTGATGGAGGGGAATATATTTACATATGTTTGTATATATATAGGATATGTTTTATAGGTGTATATGTGTATATTTATGTATGTTTACATACATAGATACAGAATACAATGTATGATGGCTTTGGTTTTTGGTCCAAGCATCATTTCATTTACATAGTGAACACCTAGTGAAGAAACTTCCTTAACCAGGGCAGATCACAAACTTTTCTGTAATTAGAGTCAGTGAATTGCCTAGAGAATGAACACTCAGTGGGTGACTTGCCCAAGGTTCCCAAGGTTCACACAGACCCCTCTGTCATAGCAAACTGCTTTTCTAATAATGATTACATTTCCATAACATTTTATGATCACAAATTAATTTGCATATATTATCTCAGGTCTTCAAATATTAGGTTTTCTAAAAAATAAAATGAAGACAGTTCCAAACTTATAAATGATTTATGTAAGAGATCATTTTTAGTTGGTTATTTGGGACTCAGAATTGTTGCCCCATGAAAGTTTCTTAGTTAAAAGGCAGCCAGACTCAGACTAATGGTAATGACTAGGTTTGTTCCTTGAGAATGAAGGATTAGGTGAGTGAAAAAGTCTTAATTAAGCACTTGTATGTGCCAAACCTTGTGCTAAATGCTAGAGATACAAAAGGGGGAAAAGACAGTGCTGATTTTCCAGGAGCTTATATTCTAATTGAAGGAGACAACACATTTAAGGGAATTTAGTAGTGCTGGGTAGATGGAAAGGCACAAAATCCTCAACAAATGTATTCGGCAGATAGCAAGACTGTACCAGAGTGGTCATGGTGTCAGAAGAGAGAAGGTTATTGTAATAACATCTAAGGTAGAAACAAGAGGACTTGGCAACTGATCAGCTTTGAGGAGCAAGAGAGAGTGAGGAGTTGAGGATAACCCCAAGTTTGGGAGCCTGGGTAACAGATACGGTTAAAGAAGCCAGAAAGAAGGGATGATTTGGGGGGGGGGGGAAGATCACTAGTGTGGTTTTAGTTATGTTGAGTTTACGACGTTTGGAGACAGTCTGTTTAAAATGTCTACCAGGCAGTCAAAGATATAAGACAGGAGGTCAAAAAGGAGTGACAAGTAGACTTGAGAGTTATCTACATAGAAACTGCAAAGAGTTACAAAGAGAGTGAGAAGAAAGGAATTGGAGCCACCTGTTGTAGAGAATCTTCTCAAAGAGTTTATCCACAAAAGGGAGGAGAGATATATGATAACAGTTAGTAAGAACAGATGGATCAAGTGAGGGGTTTTTGAGGTTGAAGGAGACAGAGGCATGCTTTTAGTTAATAAGGAATCAACCAGTAGAAAGGGAGCAATTGATGACTAGTGAGAGTAGAGGTGATAGAGAGAGCAATATGTTGGAGAAGATGGTATGGAGTGGGATCCCTTGTGCATGTAGAGGGGTTGGCCTTGGAAAGAAGAAACCTCATCTTTTCATGTGAAACAGGAGTGAAGGAGTTAGTGGCAGAGGGCATTGCAGGCATGTGAGTGAAGAGTCAGGGAGAAGAAGGAGCTCTCAGTAAACAGCCTCATTTTTTTTCCAGTGAAATATGAAGGTTCTTAACTGAGAGAATGTGGGGGAGGGGAGTTGTAAGAGATTTAAGGAGGGATGAAAAGGTGTGGAAAAGCTGCTGTGGTTACCAAATAGTATATATACTGAATACGGTAATGGATCAGTTTAGGGAGGCATGAGAAGATTGCTTTATTGCAGTGAGGGCCCAGTTGAGATTATGTAACAGAAATTTGTAGTAGACCTAGTCAGCATGCTTTTGTGATTTTCTTCAGCTTCACTCAGAAGCACATGAGTAGGAATGAAGGAAATGAATGGTGAGAGTAACACAAACTTGGAGTTTGGCAGGGTGAGGTCATTGATAGTGTCAAGGTACTATTAGGAGACACCCTGTTTTCCAGAGTTAAGGCCTAACAAGCAAGTTGTGTCCTGAGTTTGGCATAACAACAATCCATTGGGCTTACCTTCTAGAAGTGATGGTCTTTGAGTTTGGGTAAACACCAACAGGCACAGACATGAAGCCCTGTTATGGACAGATGTTTTGTCATTAGACAACCTTGCCTCACTGTTGTGTTTCATTGCTGTGGCTACACCATACTGTTTGATTCTTTGTCTAGCCATGGGTATATAAGGTTCAGCCCCACTGCCTCAGGTTCCTCCACACCCTGGCACATGTGTCCTTGCTTGTAAGCCATTTCTCAAACTTTGAAATTAAACTTTTTTTTTTTGCTTTTTCTTTGGAGGGCAGTTGGGGTTAAGTGACTTGCCCAAGGTCACATGGTTAGTTTTTGTGTTAAGTGTCTGAGGCCGGATTTGAACTCAGGTACTCCTGACTCCAGGACTGGTGCTCTATTCACTGCGCCACCTAGCCACCCCTGAAATTAAACTTTTGTTTGATTCCTAACTCTCCCGTCTCTAGCCTGCTCTGGTCTGCTCTGGCCACCTACAGATTAGAGGCCAGTTTGGTCCAGTTGTCAACAGGAGAAAAGGCAAGGAACTTCAGAAAAGAATAGAGAAGTGTAGAACTGAGCTGGCATAACGACAGGGAAGGGAAGAGAGTGTAATGAGTGCAGGGGTGATGGACTGAGAAAGAATTTGTCCTGGTGAGAATAGGGTTTGAAAGTTAGAAGACAGAGAAAAAGATGAAGTGACATTAGACTATGACCAGATTATAATTCAGATTTGATGAACATAGAAGTGATACATTTACGAATGATAGAAATCAAGAATTTGACCATTTCTGTCTGTACTTGTGATGGAATGGAGGAGTAGGACATGTGAAATGAGCAAGTTGAGAAATTGGGAGTTTAGGATATGTGAGGGGGTATCAATATGTATGTTAGAATACCCTAATATGAGATCAGGAGTTAGAGAGGAGAAAAGTGAATCAGGCTCTGAATGAACTGAGGAAGGCAAGAGAGTGTCTTGCAAGTCTGGATTCAACAGCTACCAGAATCTTGACTGGGTGATATAGATTGGATGAACCTCAAAAGAAGAGAGATTACTGACTGATGCTGGTAGAGGCACAGCCTTGAAATGACAACGGGAAATAGAACATTACAACTCCCCCACCTTGACTAATGAGTCAGGAGGATGAGTGAAAATTCAGTCAGTGTTAGAAAAGGTAGCCCAGGAGGCTGTCATCAGTCAGTCCGTCAATAAACATCTCTTAATAACTTACCATATACTAAACTTTGGGGATAAAAGAAAGGTAAATGTCAATTCTCTCTCTCAAAAGAGTTCAGTCTAATAGGGACATCTAATCAGGAGGGAACCAGTTCTTAGTGACTGCAAAAAAGATGGAGAAATTAAGAAGAGGAGAAGGCATTCCAGCGAGTACAGTGGGAAGGAGGTGGGTAAGTAAGGTATAAATATAAAGAAGTAAACAATTTAATATAAATAATAAAAAAGTAAATCAGAGGCTCCTGCTGGATGAAATACCATCACAGTTCATCTACTTGGGGCTCCTCCATCCACTGGCTAATTCTCATCCATTTATTAGAGGAGTTCCAGTCATGTGAACTACTATAGATGTGGTCTTCAGCTGGTCACTTCCCTTTTCTGGGTCTCTGTTTC
>JAQQSW010021886.1:0-10569 GCA_028646575.1 Pseudocheirus occidentalis
ATATATATATATATATATATATATATATATATATATATATATATATATATATATATATACTTACACTCACATGTGTTTTCGTATGCACCTATACCCTCCTATATAAACATATATATGTATGTATATATATATACATTTTATTATGTATTTTATTTATTTATACATACATTTATGTATTTACGATGCAGGAAATACATACATTTATGTATTTACAAAATGTATTTATATAAATACATCATTTTTTTATCATTTTTTCCATGTAGGCATGTTAATAGTTCAACTTCGCTAAGTTCCTTATGATTTCTTTTCCCTGTTTATCTTCTCATGCTTCTCTTTCTTCTTGTATTTGAATGTCAGATTTTCTATTCAACTCTGGGTTTTTCATCAAGAAAGCTTGAAAGTCCTCTTTTTCATTGAATGACCATATTTTCCCCTGAAACATTATACTCAGTTTTGCTGGGTAGGTGATTCTTGGTTTTAATCCTAGTTCCTTTGACTTCTGGAATATCATATTCCAAGCCTTTGATTCCTTAATGTAGAAGCTGCTAGATCTTGTGTTATCCTGACTGGGTTTCCACAGTATTCAAATTGTTTCTTCTTGGCTGCTTCTAATATTTTCTCCTTGATTTGGGAACTCCAGAACCTGGTTATAATATTCCTAGGAGTTTTCTTTTGGGGATCTTTTTCAAGAGGTGATTGCTGAATTCTTTCAATTTCTATTTTGTCCTCTGGTTATAAAATAGCAAGGCAACTTTCCTTGAGAATTTTTAGAAGGATGATTTCTAGGTCCTTTTTTTGATCATGGCTTTCAGGTAGTCCAATAATTTTTAAATTATCTTTCCTGGATCTATTTTCCAGGTCAGTGGTTTTTCCAATGAGATATTTCACATTGCCTTCTATTTTTTCATTTGTTTAGATCTGTTTAATAGTATCCTGTTTTCTTGTAAAGCCATTTGCTTCCATTTGCTCCACTCTAATTCTGAAGGAATTATTCTCTTCAGTGAGCTTTTGAGATTCTTTTTCCATCTGGCAAATTCATCTTTTAAAGGCATTCTTCTCCTCATTGGCTTTTTGGGCCTGCCACAGGTCCACCCAGGGTCCAGCCTCAGGTGTGTGTGTGGAGACATGGGTGAGAAGAAAAAATGACCAGGGGATAGTTCGGGAAAGAACCATGAACTCCATTTAATGATTGTAAAAGTTTATTGTTATGCTATTCAGTGGGCAGGAGATCTTAGGAAGCCTGCAAAAGTACAGGAATTAGAAATACAGATTATATAGCTATAATAACATAAATCAGGTTTCAATTATGCTAACTAGGTGAATAAGGGTGGTTTTAGGGAGGATTTAAGGAGTGGTCAGTGCTTAAACGGACACACAGTTTTCATATCTACTGTGCAGGCATATTGCCCATAATTCATTGGGAAAAAGTACAGGGGGAACTACCAGGATGTGTGGTTTTTGCCTTGAAATGTCACCTAAGTCAACTAGCGGTCAATTCTGACTAAGAGGTGTCCAGTCTGTTCCCCATCAGTGTCCTGTTTGACAAGATGAATGTTGGAAGCTAGACTAACTGGGGATCTAAGATGTGCCTAATTGGAGAGGAGTTAGCTTACTGATAGTACATTGAAAGAGTCATAGGTACAACTGGACACAATAACAAGGGAGCTTTACATTTCTCTAATTGCTTATAGATGGTTGGGTGAAAGATTCATAGGTATGTCTTGTTATTGTAACAAGCAGATAGATACAGACACATGGGTCATGTGGCAGATAGATACAGGGCTGCTCAGGGAAGAGGCAAAGTTAATGGTTTTATGGCTGGGGGAGGTGTAACTTTACAACTGAAGTTGCAACTGGATGTTACAAACATAGACACCCCAACGCCCCATCAACAGAGTTGATAATCTAATAAGAGATTTGTCTGTATCTGAAGTTGGGGGGCAAAAGGCTTGGCTGCAGTCAGGGTCTCAGACACAAATCTTTTGAGTGTAACTCCAGGGGATCTTTAGGGAGCTGGCCTTATGTGAATCCACTAGGCACATCACCAAAAGGCCCTGATTAGAGCACACTGTCTAAACCTTGACTTCAGCTGCATCAGGGCCTCTTTTGCCATTTGGGTTAATCTGTTTTTTAAGGTGTTATTTTTTTTCAGTCAGGTTGTTGACTCTCTATTCATGATTTTCACGCATCATTCTCATTTCTCTTCCCAATTTTTCCTCCACTTCTCTCACTTGATTTTCAAAAATCCTTCTTGAGTTCCTCATTGACCTGTAACCAGTTCATATTTTTCTTGGAAGCTTTTGGTGCAGGAGTTCTGACTTCGTTGTCTTCCTCCCATTCCCTGCTTTGATTCTTTTAGTCCCCAAAATAGGAACCTAAGGTTTGATTGCTGTGATTGCTTTGCTTCCTTTGCTTCCTCATGTTGCCACTAAATTACTTGACTTTTGAGCTCTTTGCCAAAGTAGAACTCTGCTTCCAGAGAGGAGAGCTTTGTCCCAAATCACTGGGATTTTTGCAGCTGCTGGAGCTGTTAATTGGGTGCCCTCACTGCTGCCTCCTCAAGCTCTGGCTCACCAATCCCATACCTCAGGACCACCACCTGAGACCATGATCCAGATCCAAGAAGGTTAAAGCAAGAGAGATTACCCTCTGAAAGGCCGCTTGGTCCCCCTATGATCTGCAGTCTAGGAGCTCTGAAGCAGCCATGTGGAGGTGGCTGCATGGCAGCCAGGCCTTCGCCACTTCTCGTTCCAGATGACAGAGGCCCTGACCACGCTGCTAGTCACCCTCAGTTCCAACAGAGATCCACACTGACCTTTTACTTTGTCTTTGGCATTTATGGGTTAATATTTCTGGAAACCTCCACAGCTGCCGGTGATCTACTCTCCTGAGGTCTGCTCCAGCCACTGCTGGTCAGGGCTGCCCTGGGGCTAAAACTGAGAGCTCACAAGGCTGGGCTGGGCTCAGCTCCCAGCATGCTGTGATGGACCCTTCCCATAGGCCTGCTGGGCTGCCTTCAGTGGGAGATTTGTTTCTCTCTGTCACTTTGTGGGTTCTGACAAAGGGGCTATTTTTAAAGAAACCTGGGGAGACTCGTATGAACTGATGCAGAGTGAAGTGAATGGAACCAACAAAACAATTTATACAACGACAACTAGAACATTGGAATGAATTTAATCAGTTGAAAATAATAAGACTAAAAGTAAAATCCTTCAAAAATCAGTTTTCTAGGTAGAAAATAAGGGAAGCATTACTAGACAGTGGTTTATATGAAAAATACCAGAATATTTTGATGGAGTACAAATTTGAAATGAGTAAAAAATGTAATATGACACCCTCCCCCAAAAGATGTGATTTTATGTTACCTTGAGAAGAATAGAGTCTAGGAAAAGGAGATAGTAACCCACTGTACTCTTCCCTGCTCAGAATACATCCAGAGTATTGTATTTTAGGGAGGACATTGACAAGCTAGAGATTGTTCAGATAAGACAACCAGAAGAGTTGTATGAAGAGTCTCAAGTTTCTGTCAAATGAGAATCACTTGAAGAAAGTGAAAATGTTTCTCTTAGAGCAGAAAAGTTTCAAGGGAACATGATAATCCTTTTCAAGTACCAGAAAAGCTGACCATGGAGTCATGGACTCTTGCTCCAAGAACAATTTCTCTTTGTAACATCTCTCCACTATTCTCCCTTCTCTCCTCTGATACTGTCACCACCCTGGTGTGGGCCCTCATTTCCTTACTCCTGCAATATCCTGTTGGTGGGTCTGCCTGCTTCAAATCTCTCCTCAATCCAACCTATCCTCCATTCTTCCACCAAAGAGATTTTCCTAAAGTGCATGTCTTTGGTAAACTCCAATGGCTCCCTATTGCCTTCAGCATAGAATGCAAAAGGGGGCTGCTAGGTGGTGCAGTGGATAAAGCAGTGGGCTTGGAATCTAGAAGACTCTTCTACAAGAGTTCAAATCTGACCTTAGGTACTCACTAGTCTGCCTGACTCTGGGCAAGTCACTTAACACTCAGTTAAACTTTAAACCTCAGTTTCCTCATCTGTAAAAATGAGCTGCAGAAGGAAATGGCAAACCTTTCCCAAAGTGTCACAGAGTTGGACACAACCACAAAAATCCTTCATTTGCCATTCAAAGTCCTTTATAACTTAGCCCTTTCTACTTTTCCAGTCTTCTCCAACCTTGTTCCTTGATATGTGCTCTTTTTTTCCACTCACACTGGCCCCCTTACTGTTCTACAGACACTATCTCTCAGCTCAAGTCATTTTTTTCCTGGCTTTCCCAGATGCCTGGAATGCTCTCCCTCTTCATCCTTACAACCTGGTTTCTCTGAATTCCTTTAAGTTCCAACAAAAATCCCATATCCTACAGGAAGCCTTTCCCAACCCCTCTTAATTCTCCTGCCTTCTCTCTCTTAATCTTTCCTATTTGTCCTGTGTATAGCTTGTTAGTATGTATTTGTTTGCTCATTGTCTCCTCCCCCATTAGACTGGAAGATCCCAGAAGGCAGAGTCTGTGCTTTGCCTCTTTGTATCCCAAGTGCTTAGCACAGCACTTTGTACATGGTAGGCACTTAAATGTTTATTGACTGATTGATGATAGGTAGAAATCACAAAGAAGGTAGATTAAAGGCTGAAGTCAGGAAACATTTTCTAACTTGAACTGTCTAAAACATGAGATGTCTCAAATGGGATGAGTTCATCTTCTTTAGTGGGCTTCATGCAAAGGCTGGATGAGTACTTGTCAATTGTGCTGTGGTAGAAATTATTTTCTAGCTTTGAGTTTGGCTAGCTTTCCACTGAGATTCCTTCTAACACCAACATTCTATGATTCTGCAGGTAATGGGAGACTGGCAGTGAGCTTGAATAGCCTGTTCTGTCTGATTGAGTCCTCCATGGGGAGGCTGGGATTGAGGCTGCTTCTGGAAGTGCTTGAGAATGTGGAGTAGAGGAGTCTAACTCTCCAGTATAGAGCTCCTTAAAGTATCTGCTACATGTTTTTGTTGTTTTACTTCCTAATGAGGTTAATGAGTTTAATTAATTCCTAAACTGGAACTGTAGGTGCATACAAAAAGCACTAACTGACCAAAATGACCTCTCCTTGCTTGTGTTTGAGTAAGGAAAGTGAAATACTGTAAGCCTCTGAATGAGGAGGAAATGAAGGGAAAGGCTTGGGTCTTTCTCTCTCTACTCAGGAATCTGTCATGGGGGTGATGAACACATGGCCCTGCTTTTCCATCTGGCTCTGTTGTCTGTATCTTGGTCTTTGGTGAAGGAATATTGGAGAGAATTATGACTTGTGAGCTTTGGAAGTTTGGGAGAAGGAGCTGCTGGAAGTCTGAGGACTGGAGTCCATTTCAGAGTTTGAGACAGCTGAGCCTTGTGTATCTTTAATCAGGATTAATGTGAATAAACATAGATTATATTAGGAAAATCAATTATATGTCAATTTTATCAATTATATAACTATCACATCAACTAATCACATCAATGATATATAGCTACAAGGTAGTAGAGATGTGTCTAGACAGCAGTTCATGTGAAAAAGACCTGGAATTTAGTGCACTTCAATTTCCATATAAGCCCCCAGTGCTCTGTGACAAGGCAGGGACCTGCAGGAGCCAGCTCATGCTGTCTCAGGAGAACTGATTGTTAAATTTTCAGAGTGAGCATTAACACCTGAGAAATTAACAAACGCCATAAATAAAACCTTGATTTACTGTTTTCTCCATTGTCTAGACTTAAGAAAGCTATGAAGAAAATGTTACTAATGCAGATTAAAATGAAAAGAATGTGAAATGTGTAAACTTTCCCCCCAGAGATCTGGTTGTTAAATATTTGGAAGCACACCCTATATTAGGGGGAAGGAGAAGAGAAAGCTAAGTGGATCTGAGGGATAATGTCTAAACAGAGGAAGGAGTTCTAAAGTCTGCTCTAGTCAGATCACACCTTGAGAATTTTGTTTGATTTTGTGCACCACATTTTAGGGAGGATATTGACAAGCTAGAATATGTGCAGAGGAGAACAATCAGGAAAGTTAGGAAACTAAAAAAAATCATGCCTAAAAGGGTCAATTGAGAGAATTATATTTTTTAAGCCTACAAAAAGAAATGGTTTGGGGGAGCTTAATTACTGATTTCAAGTATTCAAAAGGTCATCATGTGGAAAGGGAATAAATTAGATTTTTTTAATACATAAGATAGAACTTGGAACAGCAGGAAGATTTCACAAAGCAGAAAATATGGGACCTGTAGAAGGGGAGGGGGGAGATTACTATCAATTAATACTATCCCAAAGTAATATGGGCTGCCTTAGGAGGGAGGAACTTCCCAGTCACTGGAAAACTTTAAGCAGAGACTACATTACTCTTTTTCTTACTATTATAAAATGGGTTCCTGCTCAAGTATATGTTAGCCTGGATGCCCTCTCCTGTCCCTTTTAGCTCAGAAATTCTATGTCTCTATGAACCTTCTCTCCCCATCAACCTTATTCCTATCAGCATGATCAACATGCCCATTACATGAATGCACATAAGCAACTTCCTTATAAATTCCCATAGGGGCTATTCAACATCTTTTCCATGCTCCTCAAATTACCAATTCCACCCTTTACCTTTTTCACTCTTAGCAGATGATCTTACAGATTTTAAGACTGAGATGATTCACCATGAAGTCCCTCACCTTACCTTCTCTCCACCTTAAAATGTCTGTCTTTACCCCTTTTATTCTCTTGCTTTATGTCTATCCTTAAGGAAGAAATCTTTCTTCTCTTTACAGCCTGATTATGCAGTTGATATGACATTCTTCTACCTCTTCTCCGTCCTTGTTCATTAATGTCCTCTCTCCTGCATTGTTGATCTCTCATCATCTTTTATCATCTCTCCCTGACTTTCTTGCACCATCGATCTTGTCCTTCCCATCTAGTTATGACACACTTAGCTCTCTTATACTCTAAAAAACCTCCCCTTAACTTTTCAACCTCCCCTCAAGATACCTCAATGTCTTCTTCCTTCCCTCAACCACCAGACATCTTGAAAGAGCTATCTACACTTCATCCTTCATCATCCACTCACTCCCTTCTAAGATATTTTTCACCTTTTCCTCTCTATTAGAAAGACTTGCTCCAAGGTCACCAATGACCATTCAATCACCTTATTTCAAGTCTCATCTTCCTTGATCTTTTTGCAAGATTTAACCATATTCACCATTCCCATCCCAACTTCACAATACTATCTTTCCTGTTGTTGTATTTTTACGTTAATCATATTATCTTCATTGAAAATTTTTTCTAATAATGTGGTCCCTGTGTCATACTTGGAGAATCACTGCCCTAACGTGAGGCATGTTTGATTTCCTTCCTCTTGTCACTCTGCTGACCATCTGAGTAAAACCCTGTGATTGCTACGTCAGTCCCCAGTAGGGATTGTTTTCTGGTCAGACCACTTCCTCTGACTCTATAATGTCCCTTAGGGGAAGACACATCAGGGTGAGAAGGAAAGAAGTATGGCTGAACTGTCTATGTGGTGAAATTTCAGGGACATAAGGGAGGCTCCCTGTGCCTAGAAACATCTGCTCAGAGAATGTAGATCTACAGGGGTCCTGCTACCCAAAGTAGCCTGGGGTTACTGGAGAACCTCAAGAGCCTATGAGGAAATACTACAAAGAGATGGTAGGAGTCACAGGAAGAGAAGCCAGTGAAGACACTGACAGTTTCTCAGGTGTCTTGGGCTAGCTCTGAGTCTGGCCTCTAAGGCTGTAGAATCATCCTTAGGCCCTGAACAGGGAAGGGCCCTCTGTTATCATTCACTCAGAAGAGGATAATTCTAGCAGTGACTTTTCCCAATAGGAGAAAGATGGTTTTCTCCTCTGACTGTGAGTGATAAATGTCCCAGTCCCCTGGAGCTGCTCTGGGGACTTAGGGAAGCTGGTCCAAAGGACCAAGGCCAAGCAGTGCTGCTCAAAGTAAGAAGTTGTTACTTGGCACATTTTAGTTTGCACAAGGGAGAGCTGGAGGCAGAAGGGGCTACACAGGAATGAAAGCAGAGAGGAAAAGTCAGGGACAGCAGGGGAAGAATGAGCAGTCTCTAGGCTATGGCAGGAGAAGGAAAGGGATTCAATAATGGTCCTCCAAAGAGTCAGTCTTTTTGTCCTGGCATACAGAGCTTCTCCTCTCTGGTCATTCCTTCTAATGATTGTGGGAAACTTCCTGCAGCCCATCTCTTCCTCTAAGGCTCTCCCATCTCTGCCCTGCCCCCATCAGCTCTGGGTATTGGGACACAACACCTCTAAGATTATAGTGGCCTTTGTGTGTATATGTGTGTTTGTGTGCGTACATATGTATATGTATACATATATTTATATTCATGTGTGCATATATAATATATATGCACACAATACATATATATGCAGATGCACACATATACATACAAATACATATACATACATATATACATACATGTAACACACACATATACCTGCAAAGACAGCAGCCCCCTAACCGGGACACCAATGAAATTGGCCAGTACCATGGGCTTTATGTGGGGAGAGGTTGGGGCAGGTTCTTGCTCTGGTTAGTTTTTCAGTTCTGTTGTCACAAGCACGGAGCTGTAAGGAGATTGTATGAAGCATGGATATCCCTAGCCTAAAAGATAACAGTCACAGAGGATTCCAGAAAAGAGAGACAGGGACAAAGAGAGGAGGAGGAGGAAAAGGGATAGAAGGAGGAATAGGAGGGGGAAAGTGGAAAGAGAAGAAGGGGAGAGGGGAGGGGGAGGAAAGGGAAAGGGAAGGGGAGGAGAAAAGGAGGGGAAGTAGACCATTTCTAAAGCAGAAACAGCCCTTCAGAAGAAAGAACAGCTCAGGCCCCACAAAATGTTTACTTTGGTTTAGTTCCCTTCCTGATGATCTCAATGAAGAAAGGAGCAAATGTTAGAGGTCAGGCACTGTCCTCTGACATACTTTTTATGAAAAGATCCCTAGCCCACCCCAGGTCCTCAGTTTCTCCATCTAGAGTCCTGGAAAAAATTATCTCTTGCGTCCACAAGTGGCCATGTGGGAATCCCTGGTCCAACCTCTGCTTCACACTTCTGCATGGAGACATCAGAGAGTTTTGTCTTTGTAGAACTGAAGCTTATATAGTAATTGCTTAATAAATGTTCTTTATTTCCATAAGCCAATAGGCATTTATAAAGTGCCTACTGTGTGTCAGGAATCATGCTAAGTGCTGAGGATACAGAGAAAGGCAAAAGATAATCCCTATATTCAAGCAACTCAGTCTGATGGAGACAACATGCCCACTAGTAGGTACAAACAAGCTATATTCAAGATTAATTGGAAATAATCCACAGAAGAAGGCACTAGGATTAAAGGCTGTCAGGAAAAGCTTCTTTGGGGAGGGAAGACTTTCTCTGGGATGGAGGGAAGCTAGGGATACCAGGAGGGTTTTAGTCTTAAATAGGTACAGGATGCATTTTGTCCTGTGCAGGATAGGCTGTTCATTCCCCACCCAATAAGAACCCAAGGTCTAGGGCAGGGGGTCAGATTGGAAAGACCTTGGAGTTTAGCAGAATTACAGAAATGAGGCTGGATTTCTTGGAGCTCCTGGGGGGACAACAGCCTCAACTGCTGAGCTGGTGAGAAACAATTCACAGGGTCCAAAGGATGATAGTGAACTTGTCTACACTAGGCATTGGGTCCCCCTCAGAATGCACACAGAGCAAAAGAGAAAAGTCGTGTCCTTATAAATGTACAAGTCCGGGGGACGGGCCCTTGCTGTCCTTTGTCACACATTTTCAACAGACTGTCCTGTTTCCAGATCCAGCACATTCCCCAACTCCTGGGCCTCACCCCTTGCCTTACCATTTCTCAGACGTTCACCTTTCTTGTTCTTTGTCACATACCTGCTCCAGATAAGACCTCCACCCCAAGGCACATGGTGCTGGATTAGAATGCCCTGATTAGCTCTTGAAGAGCTTACCCTTCTCTAAGAGACCCCATTGGAGAATTCTGTAATGCTTAGTCCTTTATTAAAACTCTCCAGGGGGGGTGGAGCCAAGATGGCGGCGTAGAAGCAGCAAAGCACCACAGCTCCCACACAAACACACTAAAAAACTCATAAAATGGGACTCTAAAACAGATTTTCAAGCTCCAAAACTCTCCACAAGACAGAAAGCACATCTGTTGCTACAGGCAGCACAGCAGGCGGGGCTCTTCCCAGCAGTCTGGGAGTCGTGGCCAAAACCCAGCTGGCTCAGGCCCTGGGGCATTGGGTGGGGAGCCGCGTCTATAGGAGAGAAGATCAGCTGCACTGGAGGCACAATTACCACATCTATCAGGCCAGAAGACAAAAAGGCTAAGAGAAAGGTCAGTGGATTTTGCTAACTGGGGAGGAGAAGAGCTGGTCCTGCCAAACTGCTCCCAGGGCAAGGAGGCAGCGGGAGGTGGCTGTAGCAGCAGGAAGAACTGAGAGCCGCAGCGGCTTCCACTGGGCTGCTTCAGAGCCCTTGGCCTGCAGATAGCAGGGGGGCTGACACGATCCATCAGGGCCAAGGGCTCTTGCGTTGAGT
>JAQQSW010021887.1:0-10569 GCA_028646575.1 Pseudocheirus occidentalis
AAAAAAAAAAAAATCATCTCTTTAAAAAAAATCATCGTAGGTGGCAGTTTAAAACTTAAAGAGGTTTAAGCAAGCCACTTATACGTAAGAGAGAAGAATTTGAAACAAAGAAGATGGATCACAGTATTTTAAAACGGTTCTTCTACCCAAAGGATTTTGTTCCTGTGCCTTCCTCCTGCCTTTCTCTTGTATGAGAAACAAAAATAAGCTTCAGGTTGAGAAAATTAGGTAGCACTAGGCCTAGCCAGCATTTAACAAGTTGTTGTAGAGGTAACACCTCAAATGATCTTTAATGGGTATATTTTGATAATTGGACATCAAAAAGGGCATTAGAAGGAATTTCTGATTCTAAATCAGATAGTTTCAATTAAAAACTTAGACTTCATACCTGGGGTATGAAGCTAGCTTCATATGTAGCTGGCTGGCTATTCTGTGTTCCAGAGGACTTGAGTCTTGGAATAAAGACTGTCTTTTTGAAGAGGACATGTCTTTCATAGATAAGGTTCTGGAAATTAACAGAATCTTCTTCTGAGGAAAGAAAAAAACACCAGATAAGGGCTTATCCTTAGGAGAGGAACTTGCTTATGTTAAAGATCTCTAGCTTAATCCTTCCAGCTAAAAGCTGAGACAGATGTGTTGAAGGCCATTCTTCCTCTACAGGAGAAAAGGTAGCACCACGATTAAGGATAACAGTTAAAGGCAGAAGTGGGAGGTAGAGGGACACTTGACAACTTGGTGCCCGCTGAAGCTATGTCAGGAAAGAAGTAGTCATGACCACATTGTCCAGAAAAGCATCATCCATCAGTCATCTCATGAAACCATCAGGTACAGCAACATCGTCTATGTCTTGGTCATATGCTTTGTAAATTCTATAGACTGAAAAAGAAAACTGAGGGACTTGAGGGGATTAGGAGTGAACCACACTGACTCCCTCTTGTAACTCAACTCTAGAGCTAGCCCAGCTCCATTTCTGTTCAGCTATGGGTCTGGTCCAACTTCTGTCTTGTGAACAAACTTTATCCAGTTGTCGTAATTAGGAGAAAACTTTATTGCATTGCTTGAACTTAGTCCTGTGTGCCTGGGAAGATGGACTATCTATACCTCCTGCTTAGAGATCCTTAACTAAGAACCTAGGTTATGCTGACTAGGAATCTGGTCAGACCCAAAAGTTGTTGCAAGTTTTCTCATAATTGTATATCTCAAGGAACTCGTGTCTTATCTGAAAACCTACGTGAACTGATCAATCAGTCGTTTCCATGCTTTCTTTGATCAGTGGGACATCTCTTTTTTTCTGAATTCAGAGAATTGTACCTTTCTGCCTCCCAACCTGGAAAGTCCCTAATCTTTTATCCAATTAGAAATCAGATAACTTAATATCGTATTGTTTCCTTTTAGTTAATTGGCCTTATTTTATTAACTGTTTTTTAACGTATGAAAGTCTGTCTTCCCCTGTATTTGGGGTCCAGCCCTAAACTGAGGAGTGGGCCTGATCCTGATTTGTTGGCCAATTAGCATGCATTGCTTAATAAATCAACATGCTTGGAAGATCGAATCTTTGTTTCCTCAGTTAATTCATCTTTCACCCACAACAGTTTTAGGTGAGCCATGCTAGGTTGAGTCAGTACTCAACTGACAGCTTTCCAGAAAAACTCCCTAGAGAGCTCTAGAAAGGCTACCTTTGGGGGTTGGATTACTGTTCTTGAACCCATTTTCTTCTGAACTCTGGTAAGTTTTAGGGTATTTAATTTTTTTTTTTTAGTTTAAGTCTTGTAAGTTGCCCCAGGAATTGGAAAAGTTTTTGGGTTTTTGGAAGTAGTGACACTGATCATTCCATCAATTACAATCCTTCTTTACAACCTGACTAAAGATTAATGGGAAGATATGGTAGATCTTGTGTCTGAGTGCATGCTGCCATGATGGGAGGGAGAAGAGGCAGGGGGAGAACATCTGAAACTCAAGGAACTGTGGAACTGAATGTTGTAAACTAAAAGTAAATAAACCAATTTAATTTTTTAAAAAAGAATAAAGGCCAAATCAATGGAAGAAAAAAAAATAAACCTTTGCCACTCTAAAAAAAAAAGGAGCGACAAAAGATGGATTCCAGCAGTAATAAGATTGCCGTCTTCCTTGGATAGATTTTTGATAGCATGGGACCAGGGAATGCTCCTGACATTTATGAGAATGACTAAACGACATTCAATTGTGTTATGTGGCATCTGGAAGAATACTATAATAGATTCAGCAGATATTTTGTTTTAACTAATTCTGTTTTATTGCAAGGTAAAGAAATTAGTCACTAAATTTTAAAATTAAAATTAGTAATTACAACTAGTCATTAAAAATCTTAATTTTGATTAGGTGAACTTTTGGTTTTTCTGGGCAGCTTTAAATGATGGTTTTTGCCCATCTTCCCCTGCAAGATCCTGTTTTCCAGTCATTTCAGTTTTGGCCACGTTGGAATTACGGGAACAAAGTCAGATAATCAAAGTTTGTAGAACTGTTAAGTAACATCTTATTGGATTTTGGAGGTTTGGAGATGAAAAAACTTGGAAATTAATCATTTTAAGAGTGCAGGGGACAACTCCTGGGATTTTGGGTAATTCCAGGAATTTGCTCCCTTCTGAAATATTGCAGTGAGTGTTGTGGTACCACTCTGTAGAATTTGTTTTAAGGAAGAATAAGAAGCAAATTATTTAAAATTTTAGGGATAAACAGAATTTAGGTTTCCCCCTTCCCCCCAAGATTGAAAGCCTTATTGTTTTAGGTTAAGGAAAGCAGGCAGCTTGTTTGAAAGCAATTCCAGAATGAAGGGGGCAGGGAAAGCATACCGTTTGCATTTTAAAATTTATCTGTAACTTGAATACTTACCTCTTATTACTTACCTGTCCTTGACCATAAAAAGAGAAAAGATCATTTAAATCAGAGACCACCTCCCATCCCAGTTTAGAGACTCCTTATGACTTCCCCAGCTTAGAGACCTTCACCCTCTGTCAATCCCTGTCCTCTCAAATCAGGATTCCAAATAAAGGGTACAGGGAAAAAATAATGGAAAAATGCAGGGAAATTTGAGTTGCATTCCTGTCTTAGAAAAATTTATTAGCTGTGTGACCTTAAACAACTCTTTTCTTTGCCTCAGTTTCCTGATCTCTAAAGATGAAAATAATAATAGTACCCACCTTTGAGGGTTGTTGTGAAGCTCAAAATGATGTGATCATGAGGTGCTTAACAGAGTGATTGGCATGTGGTAAGCCCTATATAAATATTGACTATTGGGGTTATTATTTCTTTAATCGCATATAATTGTTCCATGCTTGATAACTCTATGCCAGGCTTTAGATATGATTAGTATAAAATGCCAAAGGTAACAAAATTAATGATTTTCTATGTATAACATTTGGAAATGCATTCAGCTGAATTAACATCATTTGACTGGTAATAAGTTTTATGTTTTAAATACATGGTATTATATATGTTCTTATTGTATTTCTAAATTCTCTTGTAAAAATTTTCTTTTTAAAAGTTAGTGGTATTCTCTTTTTTTTCTAGTTACATGTACAGATAGTTTTCAACATTCATTTTTTGAAAGATTTGGAGTTCCAAATTTTTCTTCCTCCCTTTCCTCCCCAAGATGGCAAGCCGATTTGATACAGGTTATACATGTGCAATCACGTAAAACATATCGCTACATTAGTCATGTTGTGAAAAAAGAAACAGAAAAAAGGAAAAAACCATGACTTCCTCCCCCCCTCCCCAGACTGAAAATAGTATGCTTTGATCTGCATTCAGATCCTGTTGGTTTCTTCTCTGGGTGTGGATAGCATTTGCTATGATGAGTCTTTTGGAATTGTCTTGGATCATTGTATTACTGAGAAAAGCTATGTAAATTGTAGTTCATCATCACACAATGTTACTCTTATCATGTACAATGTCTCTTGGTTCTGATTTACTTTGCATCAGTGCATGTAAGTCTTTCCAGGTTTTTTTTTCTGAAATTAGCTTGCTTATAATTTCTTATAGCACAATAATATTCTATTACTTTCATTCATTTCAGCCGAATGGCTGAAATTGATGTCCCAATTGATGGGCCATCCCCTCAATTTCCAATTCTTTGCCACCACAAAAAGAGATGCTATAAATATTTTTGTACAGTAGGTCCTCTTCCTTTTTTTATGGTCTCTTTGGGATATAGACCTACTAGTGGTATTGCTGGACAGGGTATGCACAGTTTGATTGCCCTTTGGGCATAATTCCAAATTGTTCTCCAGAATGACTGGAGCTCTAACAATTCATTATTGTCACAATTTTCCCAAATCTTCTCCAGCATTTATAATTTTCCTTTTCTGCTACATTAGCCAATCTGATAGGTATAAGATAGTACCTCAGAATTGTTTTAATTTGCCTTTCTCTAATCCATAGTGAATCAGAACTTTTTTTACATGACTCTAGATAGTTTTGATTTCTTTCTTTTTTTCTTTTTGGAGGGGGCAGGGCAGGGAAATCAGGGTTAAGTGATTTGCCTAAGGTCACATGGCTGGTAAGTGTTAAGTGTCTGAGGTCATATTTGAACTCAGGTCTTTCTGACTCCGGTGCCGGGGCTTTAATCACAGCTCCACCCCACCTCCCCAACCTTTGATTTCTTCATCTAAAAACTACCTGTTTGTATCCTCTTCTCCAATTTAATCAATGGAGAATGACTTGTATTCTTATAAATTTGACTCAGTTCTCTGTATATTTGAGAAATGAGACCTTTATCAGAGACACTTGCTGTAAAGATTCTTTCTCAGCTTTCTGCTTTCCTTCTAATCTTGGTTGCATTGGTTTTGTTTATGGAAAATTTTCTCAGTTTAATATATTATATTGTAAAATTTAAGAGTTCATTGTATCAGAAATGCTGTCAGAAAGACAACTTAAAAATCTGGATGTTATTAGATTATGAATTAAGCTTTTAAAAGAATGTGATAAAAATAGATATTTGAAAACAAATATTTAATGGGGTATATTTTGCTTTAAAATAGATAATAATGAATACTAATAAGTTGCTTTAATAAACAGTGAACTTTCACTTGAAAATTTTTGGTTATCACTTATAAGATTTATGAAAATGTATAAGGCGGTTTCAAGTTGTAACTTTAATACATTAATATGAGTCAACTATCAGGAATTTGCTATATGTTTGAAACACCATAATGTGGTTAGTTTTAATTTATAAATAAAGGATAAATGAAATGTTAGCTATTAGGGAAACATAAGTAGAGATACTCAAGCTCTAAAATGTGGTTAGTGAAATTAGGCTATTTGAGGTAAAAGCTCTGGGAGTTATAATTTGCTGTTGTTTGAAGTTTTGATTACAGGTAGGGTTGTCTGAATTGTCTTAAAGGCAGTAGTAAAAAAATGGCATGTACTGCCATCTGAAAAATGTTTCAGGTGGATGTCTGTGCTCTGTGCTATTCCAGAAAGTGCAAGAAATTTCCAGGAAGCAGATGATTACTTAAGACATCTAGGACTTAAAAGATACTGACTAAATGGACGTTAGAAGTGGGTTACTAGGATAAGGAGATTTGGTGTTAGCTGATATTAGGATGATATTGCTTTGCCCTTTTGTTTCACAGTGTTAATGTTTATATTTAAGTTATCTTAGTTACCTTGGTGACATAACTTTTCTCAAAATTAGTCCTTTGTGAGCCTTTTAAGTAGCTTGATATGTAAACTGACATGTAATTCTGATTATAATTATATGAAAAACTTAATAGATTTGGTTTACAGATAAGAGATTCATGGAGGAGGGGGAGTGGATTTCCCACTCCCCCATAAATCAAAAGGTAGAAAATTGAGAGAATTAAGGGGATTAGGAAAGTGAGTGTTTAATTGTGGAAACCGAGTGAGTCACACTGACTCCATCTTGTGACTTAATTCTGGAGATTGCACAGTTCCATTTCTGCTCAATTATGGGTCTAGTCCAACTTCTGTCTTGTGAGAAAATTTATTTAATTGTAGAAATCGTAAGAAACCTTTATTGCACTGTTTGAACCTAGTCCTATGGGGCTGGGAAGCTGAATCACCTGTACCTGTTGCTTAGAGACCTTTAACTAAAAGTCTTAGTCCTTAATCTTTCCTCCAATTAGAAATCCGATTATCTAAAGTTGTATTGTTTCCTTTTGATAAATTGGTCTCGTTTGATTAGCTGTTTTTTAATGTATAAAAGTCTATCTCCCCTTGTATTGGGCATCCAACTATAAGCTAAGAAAGGGGTCTGGTCCCAATTTGTCAGGCAATTGTCATGCATTACTTAATAAATTGATATGCTTGGAACATCAGACTTTTGTTTCCTCAGTCACTTCATCCTTCACCCTCCACAATGCTTAGAAGAAACATCAGGCCACATGAGACCAGCTGAGAACAGGCCCACAGACAGCAGCAGAGCAACATCATCAGAAAACATCTTCAGCCCTGTTGAATCAGGTTCATGAATTGATACTCCGTATGTCAGTTCTGATCATGTGTTCCCTACGTGTATTCTCTTCAGGTATTCTGGTTGCTCACTTCTCTCAGATGTGGAACCTTCCATGAATACTCCTTAGATGTACCCATTCTCTTTATTCATGTGTTTATTGTGGAACTGTGCGACCCAGGTTTATGGGAGAAATGTTCTGTTGCTATTTTATTTCTGTGCAATTTTGTGAAATCTCTTTGGTTTGGACTAACTGCATACTCAACAAACTGATATAGTAGACATATTGTTGGAGGGCTTGTGAACGATGGTTTTGGGAAGATTCAGGCATGGCGTAGCCTGTTTTGGGGTGGGATGGCTCCACGTGCATGTTGGGGTCTGCCTTGAGGTGCTGCACCCTCATATCATCTGCAGATAGAGCTACATACCACCTTCCTGTTGGTCTCCCTACCTCTTTTCTTCCCACTCCACTCCATCCTCCTAAAGCACATTCCTCTTCTCAATAAGCTAAAATGGATAAAAAAATATAATCCTCTTCTTGGATTTTAAAACCCTTCACAGCTTGACCCCTTCTTGCATTTTTTAACCTCTTACTCCCCTCAACACGTTCTGTGATACAGCAACACTTATCTTTCTGATCCTCAAGCACAACGTTCCATTTCCCAGTTCTATTCCTTTATACCAACTGTCTCTCATGCATTTGACATCAAAGTGTAGAACCAGGAATTATAGATTAAATTGAGGAGAGTAAGATTTTGAAGGGAATGAAGGGAAAAAGTAATTTAAAAAATTAGTCTGGTTTTTCCTGTGCCAATCTATTGAAATACAGTTTTCAAAAAAAAATTTTTTTTCAAACAAAAAAAGTTCAAAGGTTCCAGGTTAAGAACCTCTAATGAAATGAGTTAACGTATATAAAAACATTTTGCAAACCTAAAAGTGCTATATAAATGTTAGCTATTATTATTATTGTTAATTTAGGGGTATAGAAAAAGAAAAGAGTATATTCCTTGGAAATAACAAAATTATGGAAATTACTATATAGTTCCAGCCCCCATTCCCACTTGTCTGAGTAGTTCCTTCTCTCTGTTGACTAACTATAATATAATTCTTCTTTTTGCCTTTAACTCTAGTTTTTTTTAAATTCTGAATTTAAACACCAAAGAGAATGGGCATTTGCACATACTGAGTAGAAGAGAAAGAAATGATAGAACTGGAAATTGTGGATCTCTATTGTGGACATCTGGCTTTTCTTTTTAAATATAAAAATAAATTCAGTGTGTAGATTTCAAAGTTGTCCTGCATGTCTGTGCTTCTTTGTGGCCTTCCTCTGTACTCTTCTGTGCAGTTTGTAAAAAGATGTCACTGACTCACTTTTCTTTCTTTTCTTCTTTCTCTCTCTCTTTCTCTTTCTCTCTCCTCCCTTTCTCTCTCTCTTTCTCTTTCCCTCTCCCTCTCTCTCTTTCTTTCTCTTCTCTCCTCTCTCTCCCCCTTCTTCTCCCTCTTCTCTCCTTGCCATTCATTTTCATTAAAAAAGAACAAGCCTTGTAAGAAATATATATATATATATAGTCAAGCAAAACAAATTCCCACATTGCTTGAGTCTGAATATGTATGTTTTATTCTGAATTTTTGAGTTCATCACCTCTTTGTCAGGAGATGGATAGCATGCTAACTCATCCATCTTGTGGAATCATGCTTAGGAATTGTGCTGATCAGAGTTCTTAAGTCTTCTAAAGTTGTCTTTACAATGGCTGCAGGTGTTATTATATAAATTGTTCTCCTGGTTCTTCCCACTTTACTCTGCATCAGTTCTTACAAGTCTTCCCAGGTTTTTCTTAAAACATTCTTCATTTCTTATAGAACAATAATATTCCTTTAAATCTATACACCATAATTTGTTCTGCGTTTCCCCAACTGATGAGCATCTTATCCATTTCCAATTCTTTGACACTACAAGAAGAGCCACTATATATATATATGTGGATTCTTTTTCTCTTTTTTTTTAGATCTTTGGGGTATAGACCTAGTAGGATCAGCCTACATTCCTAAGACTCACACAACTGCCTTTTCAGTAGCCATCAAATTAAATTATTAATATTATAAATTATTATATCTATAAATATATTAGAAATAATGTTATTATTATTATTAAAACACAGCAAAAAATTAAAATATAAAGGAATTGTTGAGTCCAACTATTTCTCCCACGCTTCTTCTCAGTCAGTGGATTATAGGAAAGAATGAGGAAAAGAATGGTCTGTTTGGAATCCACTGAGATTGACCACAAACAATTGGAAAAATGGTGGGAATGCACATTGGGGACAGGGGTTGTCTTTTGATGGATAAGAAAAGATTTAGAGGCAGCTAGGTGGCACAGTGAATAGAGCACCAGACCTGGAGTGAGGAGGACCTGAGTTCAAATCTGACCTCCGACACTTAACACTTGCTAGCCATGTGATCTTGGACAAGTCACTTAACCCCATTTGCCCTATCTTCCCCCCTCCAAAAAGCAAAGGGAGAGAGAGAGAGAGAGAGAGAGAGAGAGAGAGAGAGAGAGAGAGAGAGAGAGAGAGAGAGAGAGGATTTAATGTTAAGATTCACAAACAGAATTTCCTTTCATGGAAGCTGCCATGTCCACTCCTGTTCTATCTTTGCCTCTGGTTGATGGTCCACTGGTCTCTCTTAATACCCTAAACTGTGGTCCTCTTTTTGCCCCAGGGATTCCAGCTCAGTCAGCACAGCTCTCCAGGATCTGTCTCACTTCTTACAACAAAGCATTTTGGTGTTAAATGGGTGCATTTGGGAGCAACACATTGCCACACAACACCCTGACAGTTCTTAGTCTGCACTCACATGGAAGAGATACAATGGTGAACTGGGAATCTTCATCCAGGATGAAGATTGTCCTTTCAAATGTCCATTCAAATGTCTTTTCTTTTGTATTTAAAGGTATTTCTCCAGATGGCTTATAGTCTTGATTTTTTCTGAATTGAATTATCATTGTCTAGGAATTTACAGCCTTGGTTTTTTTTTCCTCCTGGAGATTTCTATGAATCCTTTCAATTGGCATTTCATTGTCTATGTTGAGAAGTTCTGAGAAGTTTTCTTTTATTATGGTGTTAAGGGTTTTTTTGTCCTATTGTGTTCTTCTAGAACACCTAGAAGGCTTAAGTTGTCTCTGTGCATTCTGTCTTTGAGATCTGTATGTTTTGCTCACATTATAATAATATTTTTTCAATTTATTTATTTTTAGTTTTCAACGTTCACTTCTATAAGTTTTAAATTTTCTCTGCCTCCTTCTCTAAGACAGCATGCAGTCTGATATGGATTCTACATATACATTCCTATTAAATACATTTTCACATTAGTCATGTTGTGTAGAAGAATTACAATGAATGGGAGAAGCCATGAGAAAGGAAAAAAGCAAAATAAAATAAAATGAAAAGGATAATTATATTTTCTTTTAATGTTCTTTCTTTTCTTTTGCCTTTTTCTTCTAGATTGGCCTTCACTTCTGTGCCTTTGCATACCCAATTTATTGGTAAGCCTTGCCATTGCAGATTTAAGTTTTTGTATTCTGGTGGTGGAGCCAAGATGGCAGCGTAGAAGCAGCAAAGTTTTGTAGCTCCCACACAGCCACCTTAAATACCCAGAAAATATGACTCTAAACAAATTTTAGGGCTCCAAAACTCACAAAAATACAGAAAACATATCTCTGGCTGAAGGAAGCTCAGCACGTGGGGCTCATTGTGGCAGGCTGGGAGCCAAGGCCAGACCAGGCGAAACAGTGGCCCAGCCCCAGGGTGGTTGAGAGAAGCCACAGATGGAGTCTACAATAGAGTGGATCGGTGGCACCTGGTGCAACGTCCACATCTATCAAGACAGAAGAAACAAGGCTAAGAGAAAGGTCAGTGGAATTCAAGCTAAATTTTGGGAGAAAAAAGTGGTCTGGCCAAACTGCCCTCAGGGCAAGAAAGCAGTCCAACCAGGCTGCTTCAGAGCTCCTGGACTGCAGACCACAGGGGGGGCCAAAGCAATTGATCAAAGGCCAAGGGCTCTTGCATTGAGCGGCCTGGATCTGGATCGTGGTCTTGGATGGTGGTCCTGGGGTTCACTTTCAG
>JAQQSW010021888.1:0-10569 GCA_028646575.1 Pseudocheirus occidentalis
GTATACTTACACATATATCCACATAGGAAGCTATATATGCATATGCATACATATCTGAGCATGTGTGTATATGTGTATATCGAGGGTATAGGATGAATTGAATACAAAGGGATTATACTTTAAAAGGTGAAATTCTGAGGTGGGAGAGGACTAGAATGAGAGGAGACAGGGAGAGACAAAATGGGATTAATCATCCCATATAGAAGAGGCAAGGGATAACTGTTACAACTTTACTTTCCATTACTCTCATTGAATTTGGCTTAGGGAAGAAATGGCATAAACTCTAAACTGGACATCATGCTACACAGGAGAGTAGGGGACATGGGGATGAGAGAGGGAATAATAGTAATTTCATGGACTCCAGAAGCATGATTGATTTCATATTTGTATCTTTTTGGCTCTGTGTCTATTAAACTTGTTTGTGCAATTTGTTTCTTGCAGGGTTAGTACCCTCCACAAGTAGATGCCTGATCACTTAAGCTGGATGTCACATTCTATCCACAACTCACATATTTCACCCCTGGAACTGGTGACCAAGTTCCTGATGCCAGATAAAGAATTGGCCTCTCAAATGGGACCTTTTGTGGCAGGGAGAGTTCTACATCCAGTTTTAGCAGGTAGTAACTTTGGAGGAAGAGACACTCGTCCCTTAGAACAAGATTTTGAGCCCCACTCGTTCCAGCTTGCACTTAAGCCCACAACCTAAGATATAGTTTTATGTGCTCATTTTCTTTTATTCCTGTTATATTTTTGTAAAGTTCTGTTAACAAAAATTACACTAGCAGTTCCTACTAAACTCCCATTAATCTTTCTAGTGAAATTTATTTTTACTGTGTAAGGGAAATGAACAATCTTGGGGCCCAATGTAACGGTAATAGTAATTTGAAAATCTTTTCTGTCCCTTAGTAATCCTAAGGGAATTTAAAGACCTTTTGTTCTTATTGGAAGATCTTCCCTGTCTCCTAAAAGGAATGTAATCACATGGAACCTGTGGTAGAAGGTGGTTGCTGAAGGTTGGAATAGAGACCACAGGAAGCTGGGAGCCAGAGCAGCTAGACAGTGGGAAAGAGGATGCATCTAGGGAGATAGCAAGGCTTGTGACTGTTTGCTCCCTGCTGTGGCAGCTAGGCTTGTGAGTGTTGGTTTGTTGGAAGACTAAAGTATGATGTGACTCCATGCTATGTTATGGTATATTAACTTCTATGTGGCTATGGTTTCCTAGTGTTGGTATTTGTTTTTTTTGGTGTCTGAATAAATGCTTTGCTTCTGTCTTCTGTATGGGGAGTCTATTTTATTTTGTAATTGAGAACTATGCTGGCATCATTACAGTTGCTATCAGCACTGTGAATATTTTGTTGGCACTACACCCGCTAATTATTAGACTGAAATTTTTGCTGAATGTGTCATGTTAAGGGTCACCTATTGCAGGCATGAGACTGGGGGAGTGGAGTTTGGGAGACAGGGTATAAAATGGAAGTCCATATGCAATCAGATTTTCCCAATGACACCTGGACAACTTCTGTGATTTTTCTGGGTTTTAGTATGCCTTGAGGCCCTAACACCTAGGATACAGTAAGGGAGAAATAGGAAGCTTCCACAGCCATGAAAAGTCAACTGTTGGAGGAATAACAGCTGGGAGATTTTGCACATAAAGGATAAAAAGGATAAAAGAGTGATATTGGAGACAAGCCCTATGATTGGTTATTTTGGGGGAGAGTAGCATTTAACCTCTCTTCCCCTTGGGAGCATGTCTCAGCCTTGAAGGGTCATGTACTTTGCATTTTGGAAATCAATCAAGTAGCCAGCTGTTTATTTCTCATTTTTTTTTACAATTTCTAAAATTATGACTTTAAATTATAAATAATGAAACCCTTTTATCCTAGAACTCAAAATAAGTAGATTTAAGTTGAATAAATTACACATTTCTTTCTGGTGATATCATTTCCAATATAAAACATTAGAAATAAATATTGTTTAATATATTGATGGTATCTTCCTGGCTTCTTCATCATATATAAAATAGATGCTGTATTTTTGATACTTTCTTCTAGAGAACTATTAAAGTTTATTGAAATGATTGTTCTAGTTATCTACTGAATTACTTTGATTTGCATTTTAAGGCATTTAGTTTAAATACAGTAATTAAATGTATAATGAAATAAAGACTTACATGAAAATTTAATTATGAATTTTAAGATAATCTTTTTCAGTTCAGATGTCCCAATATATTTGTTTTGTTTCATAAATTGTAGAGTTTTGAGTGTTTTTTAAAATAAAATTTATTCTTCTTTGGATTTTTCCCCAAAGGTCTCATCTACATAAGTTTCTGGTTGAGCTAAGGACAAAATTATGAACCTTCTGTAAAGCCATGCATAAGCAGCTTTTCCAGAGGATTGCTTTAGGATTCTGATCACATAGTATAGTGAACTCTCTATTTATTCAGCTATAAACTAAAGCAAATCATTCACAGAAATTAAAGTTCAACATTCACAGCAATATAATATAACAACTTACTACTAAAGTGGCCACATAGTTTTAAACAAAGGATATCATTCAGGATACAAAGTACAAAGGTCTCCCACCCTTAGGTTACATTGTCTTAGTCACATCACTCAGAAAGTCTTCTTTCTCCTTGATTGGAGTCTAGTTTCCAATCTTCCTTATCTCAATCATCCTTAAGAGGCACAATGTACAAAGTACAAAGTTCTCCCATCCCTAGGTCAGAGTAAATCATGATCTTGTCAGTCAGCACTAAGTACAAAAGGTCCTTTTATCTTGGCTTGAGGCTGACTCCTGAGTTCCATTGTTTCTCTTGCATGCTCTCAGCTCTTGCCTGAATTCACCCAACCATCACCTGGATTCACAGATAGGCAGCTGTCAGTTCCTGGTCAAGCTCCTGGTTTAGCTCCTGATACAGCTCTTTATCCAGCTTCTCATCCAGTTCCTCATCTAGCTCCCATTCTATATTGAAGCTCTTGGTTACTAATCCATCTCAAGCCCGTACACAATTTCTGTTTCTGGGAAGACAAAGCTCAACAAAGACACAACAGCATTCATGCACATTGCTGGAACCATGATTAATTAATTTTCTACCTGTGAAATCAACACAGACCCACAAAAGGGTCTGAGAAATCAACACAAATAATCGGTAAAGTCCCAGGGCCTCTGAAAACAGCAGTAAAACCCTCTTCCATAACTTCTGTCAACAGACAACAAGAAAGTCTTCTTTCAGGGCTTCTGAGCCAACAGTAAGATCCCAAGGCTTCTGTAACAGCAGCAACATCTTCTATCAGCAGACAAGTCTGACAAAGTAACATCAACACAGGCAGACAAATGCTGACAGCATAGCCATGCTTCGTCCCAGTTGTCCTCAATCCCAGCTGTGCTCAAGCTTTTATATGCCATCAGATCTTCCCTGTTACATCCACCTCTTATGTTCTTCCTGTTTCAGTCTTTGGCAAATCTCTCCCACTGTGGACTTCACAAGTTCAGTTTCTAGCAAAGATTTGATATAATCCTGGACAAGGCTCAAAGACACTTGAACTGAAACAAGGTGATAAATACTTGAATAACTGAAACAAAGATCTAAATACCCCTTTGCTTGCCATTACACCTACTGAGAATCTATTCTTAGGAGAATTTTCGCCTAGTTTTGTGATAGAATTTTTTTGTCTTATTTGTTTATAGAAAAGCAATTAAAATAAAGGTCCTCATTCTCACCCCAAAATAGTGTTATGAGAGACAGCAATATTTTACAGCTAGTTGATTTTAGTTAAACTTTGGAGGAAAGTTAACAACCTCTGTAAGAAAGTAAATGGGATTATTTTTGTTCTGTATGAATTTTAAGGAAAAATTTCCAAGTATTTATTTTTTATGGTGCCCATAGGTGAGAAAGATTGAGGTTATTTGAAAGGAAGTCATTTGAGGATTTTTCTCTAAAGACTATGGACCCACAAGGAAAAGTCAATTCCATAAAAATAAAGGAAGAAAAAATGCCATTGTTGTTTGCTTGTAAATGTGGTCTCCTTTTCCCCATCCTAAATTTCTTTCTTTAAACATCTTAGATTACATTAATTTCTCCTTTGCCTCAAGTGGTTCTGCTGGCATTTACTTGGGCAAAAAAAAATTAGAGGTCCACATTTACAGCATTTTATTTTTTATCCTAGAGAAACTGATAAGAAAGTTTCACTTAATTACACCATAAAAATTTTACACATTATACCAATAGGAATATTTACAGAGATTTTCATTCTCTTCTAAAATTAAAAAATGCATTTGCTTAGCACTCTGTATTCTTCAAAGTGTTTTTACATCCACTTTATCATTTGATTCTAACAGCAACCTGAATATAGCCAAAGTAGGTGTTGATGAATGACATCAACATTCTCAACATGCCCTGGAGATCTTTGCCAAAAGCAGAAGAGTTGATAAATTTCTGGCTTGTTATTCAATGCTGCTATGTTCATTTTTCAAAATGTAGAGAACAAGCCTTTTGACTCATCCCTGATCAATAATCAATTGCTTGCATAGAAAAGACAATCTTGGTAGCAAATGAATAGAATTTGGGATAGAGAAAAGGCAAGATTACATGAAGTTTGTCATCACCCAAGATTTGGGGATAATGGATTTTGAAATATTCAGAGAAAAGTTAGATTGAATCTGATGAAATACTGCATTTGAGGTCAGCATAAAAGAGATGGGATCAAATGAAAAGAATAATGATAGCCTCAGAGGTGGAAATATCTCTGATGCCCTTTAGTTTACAGATGAAGCAACATGGATCCAAAAGGAGGAAGCAAGCTTCTCTACATCAACTAAGTGGATAAATAATAAAAACAGGATTTGAACCCATACGCTTTGATGGCAAAACCATTGTTCTTTTTAAAGTTCTAAACTGCCAATAGTGGAAAATCTGTCTACAGAGACATACTTCTGTGTGAACATAGCTAACATCATCATCATCATCATCATCATCACCACCACCACCATCATCATCTTGATTTATACAGAATAAAGTCTAGGAATAAGGGAAGGGTATGAAAGCCCAGATTGATTTTCTTAGAATAGCATTAGGAGTTCTAAAATTCCAAGCAATTTGGGGCTGGGAAGCTAAGGAAAATGAAAAGGAGTTAATTGTGTCTGTTTATGCATGTATGCATGCATGTACATATGTATCCCATCAAAGATAGGATAGGAATGATCTTTATTTTTCTTCTATTTTCTTCTGGGGCTTATGTTATTTATAAAATTTTTGTAGTCCTAGTGGCCAAACCATGCCTTCCTCACTCTCCTTTATTGGGGGGTGGGGAGGGATGATTACTCTTTTCTACTTGTTTATTGTTTTCTCCCACAGGACTTAGCTCTCTCCTTATCTCTGATTCTGTGGATCTCTCTCTTTTCCTTTAACTTGCAATTCAAATGTCATCTTGATCATGTAGCCTTTCTGCACTTACTCCCAAGCTTCCTTGTATTTAACTACTTTGCATACATTTATAATTATCAAATTTCTGCTTATGAATGTCATGTTTTATACATACTTCCTGTCTCCCCATTAGGTAGGAAGGTCCTTGCAAATGGGGACTGTTTTGCCTTTTGCTCTTGTACCCCAGCACATAACACAGTGCCTGACCCATAAATATATAATATACGTTTTTGAATTGACAATATTCTTTATAGCGGTCAGCATCTTGTGTTTTCTCACATTTCTGTTTAGCACTATTTTATGAGCCAGTCTCTGTCCCATCTTAGTAAGGTGGTCAAGTCCACTTTGGACTGGATTTTAATTTCCTAGGATCTTGCTGTAGGCTTTATTCTTCCCTGGTATGTCTGTTTATTCTCACAGGGCTGGTGTGCTTCAGTCACATCTAGGTCATCCAGACTCAGAACTTTGCAATGTTTAGAACCTTCTAGAACATATCCTGTAAGAGTGCTACAGATTGCTAGAGCTGTTGAGTCATTCTGGTTTGGGAACTAATCTCTTCTTTTGGGTTTGTGTCATGGGTGTCCCTGGCTCTGTGATAGTTCTTTAACCTGGAAATCCATCTATTTCTTTATTCTTCTAGCCTTACTTCCCAGGGTCTGACTTTGAATCAGGGTTAGATCTATGAGTTTATTTCTATGCTTCTTTCACTCCATTTTCTTTGCTAGTCTTGGACTTTATTTTCAAAAGCTTCAATAGGAGCTCTCTGTTAGAGGAACCTTTGGTGAACAGAGTTGAATGAATTGTATAGCTCCTATCTGAATTTTCTATAGTTATTTTCTGTGTCTTTACATAAATACAATAGAGGGGAGAATTAGTTTGGTGCAATAGAAAGAAAATTTATCTGAAACATCTTTCCGTATGATCTTGTCCAACCCTAGCCCTGTACAAGAGTCTTTAGTCCCTTCCCAGGCTTTGCAATTGGATTAAACTTGGTTTCAACAACATCCACTTAGGTATAAGTGAGCTAATGATGCAAAAGCATCATAAAAATATGAGTAATCCATCTTTAAAACACTCACTAGAACAGGTATATACAAGAAGAGCCTGGGACACATTTAAATCACCTAAGATGGCAACATCCTCTTGTAAGATACCAAAGACATGCTACTTGGAACTTGGGGCAATTATAGACATTCTGCACTAGCCTGAAATATGTTTGCAAGCTGTTGACTTTTCTCATCTTTGAAATGTCTTGAATTAGCACTATCCCTGCCTTTGTTGCATTTAGATCTGAGGAAGTTATATTTCTCTCACAAGCAGTGAGACCATACAGTAACAAGATGTAAGTGCCTTAAGACCTTTTTTTTCCTTCACTTACAATACAACTTCACTTCACTGACAAAAGCACAAAAATGCTTTTGAGGCATTTTCATTTATTCTTCCCCATTCTAGGGAAAAGAATTGGAGTCTCTCGTATAGGCCAGTAGAACGAACCTTGAAGATTCCAGGAAGTCAGACCAAGTACTGTAACCAGTTCGGTATTGAGGCCACAAAGAACAAGGAGCCATCATCTGGAGGAGATTTTGGGGACTCTAGACTAGAAGAAAGCTGGTGGCTATGTCAGTTTCAGGCTTGAACTCATCGTTATCAATTCTACATAGGAACTAAGCTGTTGCAAGACAAATTTTCCTTCTTTCTTCTCCCCCATCTTTATGTTAAAGTAGTGGAGGTGGGGATAATGCCCCTGAAGGGTTGGAGGAAAAGTTTGCATATTTGTTCTTATTAAATCATTGATTTGGATAATTCTTTGTAAAATTTAAGCAAATGTTAATTGTTTAAATGGAACTAGGGTTCTAATCAGTGTGTTCCTGAAGTGGAAGTGCAGTTATTGAAAACTCTGACGGAGAGAAAAGAAGAAAAAATTCTGAATTCATCCAAAGGTACCTGAGAAACCTGAGGAAGAAAGATGGAAGAGGCTTTGACTAGATTGAAAGAGAGGGTCAGATTTACTATGTTATTTTCAAGTAAATTATCTATTCCGATTACTATTTAAGATATAAATAAATTTGCTGTAAGACCAGAAAGTCAGAAATGGCCTTAATAGTCAGTGAGTACATGTCCACACTAACAAAAAACCTATTCCTTGATTTATATATAGGGTACACACTGTTGGCATGTTTCAGTCAGTGAACTGACCTCCAGACAATGAACAATAATTTATTAAGTGTCTACTATATGCCCTACGTTGTATTAAACACTTGTAATGGGAAGAATCTTAAAAGCCTGCCTCTTGAGGAGCTCAGTTGTAATAAAAGTGAGGCAACATGAAAATAATTATGTCCAAAAAATGCATATATATATATATATACAAGTAAAATTGGAGATAATAAATGGAAGGAAGACATCAACATTAAGAGGTAATTTTATTATTCATTACACAGAATACTAAATATCTTAGCTTTGTTACTTTTTCCTGGCTGTACTTCATGTTAGATATCCTATTTTATAAGGTCTTTAGTTGGGGTTCATTTATTTCTTCTGACTTCATTAATAGAAAGGAAAGTGTTTTGCAAGCATCACAAATTACTTTAGAACATAAGTTATTGCTAGTTTTAAATAATTAATTAATTTACTTTTGGTTTTCAACACCCACTTCCATAAGATTTTGAGTTTCAAATTTTCTCCCTCTCCCTCTCAAGCTCCCTCCCCCAAACACCATGCAATAAGATATAGGCTCTACATATGCCTTCATATTAAATATACTGATGCAAGGTCAGTCATCCCACACTGTGTCTGGTACTGTGTACAATGCTCTCTTGGTTGTGCTCATTTCACTGAACATCAGTGCAGGTGAGACTTTCCAGGTTTTTCTGAAATCTTAATGCTCATTATTCTTACAGCACAACAGTTTTCCCTAGTACTAGTTTTGACACTACATGAGAAAGTTAAAAGAGGAGGTAATGAAAACTCCTGTCAGGGTAGGTGATACAAATGTGTAACCAATATCCCCTTAGCAGTTTCTCATAGAAGTAATATAGTGTAGCGGGCTACCCCTGCTTATAAGCACCTAATTCTGACTGCTAATTGATGAAATAAGCAACTCTCTTTCAGAGGTGCTGAATAAGATTTCACAGCTAAATGACTTAGGGGAATGGGAAAAAGATAAATTTCCTCAAGAGAGAAGAGTAAATAGCCAGTGGATTCAAAGTCAGTCTAGATTTGTCATAACCATCCTTGCAAGAAGGAAGTGTCTTTTAATTTCATGGCTGCAGCCGCTGTTTGCAGAGATCTTTGAGACCAAGAATGTGAAATCTGACATTCTTTCAATTTGGTCTCCCTCTATTTGCTGGGAAATGGTGGGACCAGTTGACAACATCTTAAGTTTTTCTGAGGATATTTCTCCAGGAAACCTTAATTCTGGTTTGTGATTCATTCAGTCTTGTCATAGTCCTTTTCAGTCTTAAACCAATCAGTTGTTCCATGCTTAGTTCTGCCTTTTAATTATTGGCTTATCTGTTGTTTCCTCTGGAGACAAGTATGATGATCTAACATTCCCAACTTTTTAAAAACTTGACATCTTTTGTTGTGATCCATACATTCAAAGGCATTGTAGTCAATGAAGCAGAAATGGACATTTTTTCTGGAATTCCAACAAATGCTCGCAATTTGGTCTCCATTTCTTCTACTTCTTTGAATTTTCTTCTGAAAATTCTCAGTTCATATTTTAGCTTACAGAATCTTATACATACCCTTGATGATGTATAAAATTACAATAATTGGACTTTTTTGGCATTATCTTTCTTTGTGTTGGGATATAAACTCATTTTTTTCCAGTTGAGTGGCTACTGTGTTTTTATTTTTTTCAAATTTGCTGGCATATTGAATGCAGCACTTAAATAGCATCATCTTTTAGGGCTTAAATAAATAATTCAGTCAGATTCTGTCACATTTACTAGCCTTCTTCTTTGCAATGCTTGCTAAGATCCACTTGACTTCATTCTCCAGGGTGTCTGACTCTGGCTCAGTAACCACATCGCTATGGTAATCAGGGATTTTAAGATTTTTTTGTGTGTAGTTCTTTTGTGTATACTTGCCACTTCTTAATCTCTTCTGCTTATTTTAAATCCCTGCAATTTTTGTATTTTATCATGACCATTTTTGCATGAAAGTTTCCTTTGACAGCACTAATTTTCTTAAATCTCTTACTACCTAGGAAAAAATCCCCAGGGCCATATGGATTTACTAGTGAATTGTATCAAACATTTAAACATTAGTTGATTCCAATACTCTCCAAACTATTCAGGAAAATTTGCGAGGAAGGAGTCCTTCCTAATTCTTTCTATGACACAAATATGGTACTGATACCTAAATCAGGGAGAGACAAAAGGAAGAAAAAAATTACAGACCAGTCTCCCTCATGAATATAGATACAAAAATCTTATATAAAATATTACGAAAACCATCAGTATCATTGATCTTATCAACAATAAAACTAGCAGAAACCATATTATTGTTTCAATAGATGCAGATAAAGCCTTTGACAAAATTCAACATCCATTCCTTTTAAAAACACTAGAAAGTATAGGAATAAATGGAGTTTTCCTTAGAATAATAGGTAGCATCAACTTACAGCCATCAGCAAGTATTATATGCAATGGGGATAAACTAGAAGCATTTTCAATAAGATCAGGGGTGAAACAGGGATGTCCACTATCACCTCTCTTATTCAATCTAGTAATAGAAATGTTAGCAGCAGCAATTAGAGAAGAAAAAGAAATCAAAGGAATCAAATTAGGCAAAGACGATACTAAATTATCACTCTTTGCAGATGACATGATGGTATACTTGGAGAATCCTAGAGAATCAAGTAAAAACCTTTTTGAGACAATAAATAAATTTAGCAAAGTTGCAGGATATAAAATAAACTCACATAAATCCTCAGCATTTCTATATATTTCCAACGAAGCCCAACAGCAAGAGATAGTATGAGAAACTCCATTTGAAGTTACTGTAGAAATTATAAAATATTTGGGAATCTACCTGCCAAAACAAACCCAGTACCTTTATGAACATCACTACAAAACACTTTTCACGCAAATAAAATCAGATCTCACTAATTGGAAAAACATCAATTGCTCATGGCTGGG
>JAQQSW010021889.1:0-10569 GCA_028646575.1 Pseudocheirus occidentalis
AAGCCATGGTTACGGGTTGGGCTGCTTTCACCTCCAACACTTCCTGCTGAGCTGCCTTCAGAGGGGTGTGTATCTTTGTGGGTTTTGGAGCCCTTGACCTGGCAGCTCTGGAATCTGGCTATGATATTCCTAAGAGTTTTCTTTTTGTGATTTTTTTCAAGAAGTAATAAGTGAATTCTTTCTATTTCTATTTTGCCCTCTGGTTCTAGAACAGTGTTTCCCAACCTTCCTAATGTCATGACCCTTTAATACAGTTCCTCATGTTGTGGTGACCCCCAACCATAAAATTATTTTCATTGCTACTTCATAACTGTAACTTTGCTACTGTTATAAATCATAATGTAAATATCTGATATACAGGGTGTATTTACATTGTTACAAATTTAACATACCCCACAGATTGAGAACCTAGAATATCAGAGTAATTTTCCTTGAAAATATCTTGAAGGATGATTTCTAAACTCTTTTTTTGATCATGGCTTTCCGGTAGTTCAATAATTTTTAAATGATCTCTCCTGTATCCATTTTTAGTCAGTTTTTTCCAATAAGATATTTCATATTGCCTTCTTTTTTTCATTTGTTTGGATCGCTTTTATAGTGTCTTGATTTCTCATAAAGTCATTAGCTTCCATTTGCTCCAATCTAATTATCAAGGAATTATTGTTTTCAGAATGCTTTTGAGGTTTCTTTTTCCATCTTGGCAATTCAGCTTTTTAAGGCATTCTAACCTCGTTGCCTTTTGGGGCCTCTTTTGCCATTTTAATTAGTTATTTTCTTCAGTATTTTTTGGTGTCTCCTTTAGCAGGCTGTTGTCTTGTTTTTCAGGATTTTCTTGAGTCATTCTCATTTCTCTTCCCATTTTTTCCTCTACTTTTCTTATTGATTTTCAAAATCCTTCTTGAGTTCCTCCATGACCTGTAACCAGTACATATTTTCCTTGGAAGCTTTTGATGTAGGAGATTTGACTTTTTTGCCTTCTTCTGGTTCCATATTTTTATCCTTTTTGTCCCCAAAAAGTGATTCAATGGTCTGATTTTGCTTCTTCTGCTTGCTCATCTTGCAAACCAATTACTTTACTTTTGAGCTTCCAGACACGGTAGAATTCTGCTTCCAGAGTGGAGAGAGGTTTGTACCAAATCACTGGGGTTTTCACAAATATTGTCAGAGGTCTGAGGAGGGCACCTTCTCTACAGCCACCACAAGCTCTGGCACACTGGTATTTCTTACCCGAGGACCACCTCAGCAACCCAAATCCAAGCAGACCAAAGCAAGAGTGATCACTTCCTGAATGGTTGCTTGGTCCCCCTATGAAATGCAGCTTAGGAGCTCTGGAGGCAATTATGTGGTAGCAGCTGTAGCTGCCACACCTCTGCCACCTCTCACCCCAGGGGAAGGGGTCAGATCCACACTCTTCTGTCACCCAGTTCCAAAAGAGTTCCCCATTGACCTTTTACTTTCTCTATGGCATTTATTGGTTGAGAAGTCAGGAAAGAACCCACAGCTGTCAGTGATTCACTCTTCTGAAATCTGCTCAGACCATTCTGGGTTGCTGGTCGGGGCCACTCTGGATCCAGGCCCATGTTGCTCATGCAGGACTGTGTGTGGCTCCCAGCACAGTGCAACCAAGCCTTCCTGTTGGCCTGCCATATTGCCTTCCAAGGGAGATATGTTTCTCTCTGACACTTTGTGTGTTCTCTAGTTCTAAAATTTGTTTAGAGTCATATTTTACAGGTATTGGAGGTGGTTGCTGTGGAACTCATGCAATTTCCTGCTTCTACCCGCTTCTACTATTAGAACCATCCTGCTTGGTTTCACCCCCCCAAATTATTTTCTTCAGTGAATTTTTTGCCTCTTTTACTATTAGGTCAGTTGTGTTTTTAAAGGTATTTTTTGTTCGAATATGTTTCACAATATTTTGTGCCTCTTTAACAAATCATTAATTCTTTACACAATTTTCTTGCACTGTTCATATCTCTTTTTCCAGTTTTTCTTCTACAACTCTTACCTCTTTCTTTAAGTTTTCCAGGAATTCTTGTTGGCCTTAGCATTTTTCTTTAAAGCTTTCTTTGTATCTGTTTTCATGTTATTGTCTTTTGAGTTTATATCTTGTTGTCCCATGCCAGCATAGCAGCTCTTTATGTTCAGATTCTTTATTTGTTGTTTGCTCTTTTTTCCAGCCTATTTCTTGCTTTTAAACTTTATACTATAATTAGGGTCTGCTAACATGGGGTAGGGATCAACTATCCTAAGTTTCAGGATTTTTTATTGTGCTGTTTTGGGGCTATTTCTGAGGGATTTCAAGTTTTCAGTACTTACAATGTGGTGTGATATGGGGAGAAGTGTGTTCACCGATTTCCTTGTCTGTACTCTCTCTAATCTCTACTCAGGAAGGGCCCCTGTCCACTTGCAGCCACATGCACTAGCACTCCTGTTAGTCCTAAAGCTGTGTCCAGGGCCCATGCTCTACTGTGGCCACAAGTGTTCCTCTCCAACCTAGAACTGTAAGTAGGGTTCCTGATCCCTTGTAACTGACAACCAATGTTCCTCTCCACCTAGGAACTGTGACCCAGAACTATATATGAAGAGTACAGTTGGTAATCAGTGCTAGCCATACCCAGTACAAGCAATATGTCCCCAAAATATTTTTTTTTTCTGACCAGTTATCCAATCCTCTTACTTTCTCTGGACTGAGATCTCCTAAGGTACTGCTGTTGTTGCTGGAGACACTGTTGCTGCCACTATGTGTAGACAGACCTCTTTCTTGGGCCTCCTATGGTTTTTTAGGCCATAAAATGGGTCATCCTGATTTTTGTTATCTCTGTTACTCCAAAATTTGATGTGAGATATCATTATGAAGATTTTTAGAGAGGAATATTGAAAGACTTCAAATATCATCTTGGCTCCACCCCCAACTTTTAAATCAAAGAGGAACTTACATCAAGACATGTTAATCATTTGATAGACTTGTATTAAAAGAAGTTATCTAGCTTCATTAAAAAGCACATTCAGCATCTCCATTATCTTATCAAGATTTCTCTAGCTGCATCAAAATGTCATTTGTACACAAAAAGTATAAAACACTTATAGTTTTCCATGCAAGAAAAGAAAGTCATGGCTTCAAAGTGAAATCTGGAGATATGATTGAACCAATAGATGAAGGTAGTATTTTTAAATTACCATGTCTCCTCCAGGAAAAACTCATCAAGGTTATTACAACCAAGGAGAAAATTGTTATAAGATTGAATGGCATCCTGAAGCCACAGTTTAATGGGATATACACACAATTAAAGCAATGAAATATGTATATACAATATTACTCTTGCCATATAATCTTGGCATGGTTAAATGAATGAGAATGGATCTAGGAAAGTGTCCAAACAATAACCTCTCAAATGTAAATGAATGGTAGGACATATCACCCCATAGTGACATTGCATATTCAAAAAAGGAGGAATAATATAGTCAGATATTATCAAATCAAATGGCAAATGGTTTAGAATTGTACAGAAATACTTTTGGAACAATTATTCTCTATTTCACAAAATAATAAGAAAAGCTGATAAGAAATTTACATCACTGAATTTATTGAATGCAGTCATAATTACTTTATCTCCCAAAAAAGGCCTATGAGCTAGTTAAGATCCAAGAGTGATCATCAAAATGTGCTCTGTTGTTAAAGTATACATGAATGTAACTAATAATATATTGGCAAAGAAAAGTAAAAATGCTGTAATTTTTATTTCTCTCATACAGTCATGTGTAATATGGATTTTAATAGAAATGGAACACTTTATAATAGTAATTCAGGACCATGTCATTGTCACTAGAAATTGCAGAAAGATTATATTTAGATTTCCTATGTTTATTAGTTGATAGAAATTATTTTTTAAGTGGTGTAAACTTTGCAACCCTTCATGACAGATAAAAAAATCTAGCATCTACCAGATATCTAGATAGAAATGATCAGGAGGTCCAGCACAAACATTTACATATTCATGCATCACATGTCATCATGTTTTAAATACCATCTCTAAAGAATCCTTGACAATTAAAAAAATGCAATGGAATCAGATCACTATTACTGACAGAATAATTTATTGACCACAACTACCCAGACATAACAATTATCCATAAAAACTTAAGTACAACATTGTGAATATATAACAGATACACATTACCTCCAAATAATATGAAATTAAAAGCTTTCAAAATATAGAAACCTAGTGAAATAAATTGAAACCACATGCACAAAGGCTTTGGTATATGTTATTCCTGTTGCCCTGTCCTAAAGTTACTCTCTGTAAGTCTAAAAGAAATAAGCTTTTATTTCAATATTACTTTTTTTCTGTCTGAATGTCAGTGAATAAAAGAATACCTTTTCCATAATGATCATAACAATAATGATGAAAAGATGTGGAAAAGCTCAATCTGACCTATCATCCATGGCATTTGGGGTGAGGAAAGCAATAGCAGAGTATGGAAATTCTAGTCATGATTATGATACAATGGAATTGTTGCATTTGATAGCTCTTTACAAGTGTTGTAATTGCCTAACTGTGTGCAGAGGTCCTGGTCATTTGAGCTCCAGCAATATTGCAGAATAGGTTATCAAACCCGCCAGTGTGATGAAACTTCTTAAGTGAATTTGAGGAATAGGTGGGATGGCATAAAGTGCCAGGTTGGCTTTACTCTAATTTGTAATCATTATGAGATTGATATAGAGGATGGCAGATAAAGTCTTGATTCACCATGTTCTGGTACTAAGGAGCCATGATGCTTTGGAACAAATCCTAAATACTAATTCTCTACCAACTACAAACGCACTAAGATGTAAAACAAGTAAACCTTAAGTGAATTGAAAATATGAAATCTTTCATCATGCCCTTATACTACATGTCCATGGCTCATTCATATACTGTAAATATATATAAGAAAAGATGAAACATAACTTGAATGTTACATGATGTGCTATCTGTCCACATGAAATACCATTCTTTATTTAAAACATTCCAACAACACAGTAATGTCAAGAACAACTGAGGTGAAATGAGGTATTTTTAGGGTGATAGTTTAAACCTAATATGTGTCAGACTAGACTTATATCCTTTATCATCTATCACAAATGGAACTGTTTGACTTACACATTTAAAAAAGGAAATAAAAGTTATTAATAATTTGATATATATAGGTGATGTAATGCTATAAAGTTTAACCATAAAATTACCTTAAAGGGGTCTTCATCTTAGGAATCTTTTCCCCTAGTGATTTCAAGATATCATTTGCATTTGATAATGGTAAATAGAAAATGAAGGTGACATTGAACCAATAGATAAAGACAAACCTACAAATATAAATGACCTCCTCTGTTCATGACACATTTAGCATAATGATGCAAAAGAGAAAATATTTTGAAAGCCACATTGTCACACTGAAATAAAGATGAGGTAAGGAAGAAAACAAGTTTAAGCAATCAACATCTATTAAATGTTAGTCAATGTACACTATCATGACTGTAAAATGGACTATAACAGATTTGAAGAGTATCCTCCCTAAAAGTTGTTTAATATTAACAAAACACAGAGCCCATCACCATAAGGCAACTCTAGAAAGATAAAAAAATTTCTACAAAGATGATTAGAATTTATAGAAATACTGAATGAGCATGAAATTAGGCAAAGTTTTTAAAGAAACTCTTTAGGAACAATAAACCATCATTTCACCGAGGAATAATAAAGAATTATACTAGATATGCATCATTAAATTAGTCAGATATAATCTAAAACACTTTCCCTTTGGATGAAACCTTTGAAATTGCTAAAATCCAGGAATCAAATGAAGGGTTATATATGCATGTACTCAGCCAATAAGATGTTGACAAAGAAGCATTGAAGAAACGTAGATTTATTTGTGGAAAAAGAAGAGGATTTTATGGCAATCTGGGCTAATATAAGTGCCACCAGAAATTACAGAAGTGTTGGTTATAGTTCAAAATATTCAACTTAGTGAACAATAAAAATTATGAAAGTCAAGAAGCATTTATTGAATACATACTATGTTCCAAGAAACGTGTTAAACACTGAGGATTAAAAAAAAAGGTAAAAACTGTTTCTGTTTTCAAGGAATTCATATTATAATGTGGAAGATGACATGCATGCAACTATGTATATACAAGGCATATTTAAGATAAATTGTAGATTGTTCTTGTTGTTTATTCTTTGTTTTCAAAGAAAAACAGTGATATCTCAGGAGTAATATCTTGACTTGTTTATGAGTTGGATTTAAGGGAGGCAGAACTGCACAAAGCTATCAGTCTCACTATCTCTTTCAGAGTTGTTGAAGCCTAATGGAAAGACAAAAATCAAGATGACTGGTGATGGTCTAGGCTGAAATGGATGCCTTGGTGTCTTCAATATTTGACCAAACTCTAAGGTCTCTGAAGCACTTGCTTCAGCCACTTAAAGCCATCAGAACAGATTGTTTTCATCCTCCCATTCTGATGGGAGAAATCTTCACATGTTTAGGGGTAGGCATCGCTTTAACTCACCAATAGATTTAATGTCTATTGGCTACCCTCAACTTGCTTAGTCCATTGTAATGGGAATGGGAATTTGTCTGCTGAGATAGTTTTACAAGGCTGTGGACCACTGTATATGCTACAACTTCGTGTATCCACAGGTGAGAATTGGGTGACAGGTGAACACCAAATTTGGGTGAATAGCCCTGTAAAGGACTCAGCAAGCCTTTGCACCATATATGCTAGTCCTCCCCAAAGACTTCATAAACTAACAAATGAAAGATACCAGGAAAGGTATCTTACAGAAGTAGAGCATTGACTGTAGAAATTTAGCATCTACTAAATAACCAGCAAGACATGACTAAAATTATATATTAGAAGATCATTATACTTCAGGGACTGGGGGAAAAGTAGCAAATCTTCCTACTACAAATACAGGAAACAAATTATCTTAGATAATTCAGTCAATAAATTGTACTAGTTCAATTATCATAGTATTATGAGTATTATCATAGACCAATTTGTTGCTCAAAACCACCAAGACATAACACTGATCCACAAAAATTAGAGCAAAATATATTCTTTCTAATGTTATTATTCTCTCCAATGTTATACATCATATCAAATACTCATGATCCCTAATGTAAATGGAATAAAAAGTTGTCAAAATATAGAGACTTAGTAAAGGATATTAAAATCATATGGGAATAGAATAAGTTATGGATCATCTCTATTGTCCTGTATGCTAGTGGAATTGTATTGAGGGTGTTTTCAATGCCCTTAAAGAGAATAACATTACATCATAATACCTTGTTACTTGTTTAGTCATGTCCATCTCTTTGTGGCCCAATTTGGAGGGTTTTTTTGTAAAATACGGGAGTGGTTTACCATTTCCTTCTGTAGTTTACAGATGAGGAAACTGAGGCAACCAGGGTCAGGTGATTTGCCAAGGATCACACAGCTAGCTGGATTTGAATTCAGATCTTTCCAAATCCAGACCAAGAACTCTCTCTAATGAGCCATCTATATTCAATAACTTTATTCAATTGAAAAAGGCAGTTATTTTACATACCTATTCAATAGAGCACTAAATGAAAAAAGGTAGGATAGTGATTTCTGAAGCTACTTCTATCTGAATCCCACTAAAAGATAAACATAATATATTACATTATTTTATATAAGTTTCATATGAACATAATGTTAAATGTGACAGTCTAACAGTAAGTTAATGAATTGGCCCAGAACTAGTTCTATTTGAAAATCACTGAAAGTAAAAATGACAAACAAGGTTAATGAAATAATATCTAATATTTACATGGCACTTAGGACTTACATAGTGCTTCATAGTGCTTCATTTGATCCTCACAACAAATTACGTACTCAATAAAACAGGAATAAGTAATATAAATAGAGATCAAATGAAATAGATTGGTTGGTATTTCAATGGTTATATATTTTCCAAAGTAATTATACTGGAATTTGGAGTACACCAGTACCTAATGTACCTTATGTGGGAAGACTAAGATGAAATTAGAAATATCAGACAGTCAGGTCCAAAGGCACATGGGAAAAATTCAATCTGAAGATACCACTTTAAAGTACTAAAGTACTAAAGGCGTTAAAGGTACACCTTAAAGAGAGGGAGATTAACAGACAATGTGAAAGAACACCAAAAAGGTAATGGAGAATATATCAGCAACATCTGAAATATATCTGTTTCCTTTGTCCAGATAATCTTAGTGCTTACTGGAGTGCCTGACACATAATAAGAGCTTAATAAATGCTAGTTGACTGATGGTTAATGCTATGAGATTTCTCTATCATGCATTGAGAGCATGTTTTATGAAAAGATAAGAAAGGAACAAGTACACTTTGACAGATGGCGTACTAGAGTAGACAACATCTACAACAAGGCATAAAGATTATATGAACCCCTGCTGGGTCTATTGTTTGTGGATAACATCCATCATCATCACCCTCCTTGTCCTCCTCATCATCATCTTGGTTCCCCACTAGGGGAAAAAGGACGCATGCAGGTACACTTTAATATGAGCAAATAAAACATCAGGATGGTTCACACACACACACATATACTATAAATGTCTTATTAGTTGGTGATTGATATGTAAAAGTTAAATCAGTACCAAAAAAAGAAAATTAAATGTTGCCCTGAATCTTTGAGGCAAGAGCTCTTATGGTTGTCATAAGCATATAGAACTTGCAACACAGTACCAACAAGTTAAATAGTTCTAAGTATCAGTTGCTGGCAACCTCTGTCCACTGCCATACTGACTTAGCTTCATTTTCACAGGTTGATAAAAAAACACAATAATTATTTCTACAGCAAACATTTCTGAGGCACCTGTTATGTGCCAGGCACATAAGTGTGTTACAATTATCATTTCATTTGAGCCTCAGAAAAACCTCTCAGTATCCCCATTTTATAGATGTGGAAACTGCTAGCCAAGGATATCCTATCCAGCTAAGCCTCAAGTATAGAAACTTTTTTGATTACATATACTTGACAATCAAATTACAGCTTTTGATATGTCTATTGAATTTCCATGCCCACATGTGATGCTTTCTGAATCACATCCAGGTTGAGATCATACTGAGGATGATGTTTTCTGAATCACTTTTGAATCACAATCGTAATAAACTTAAAAAAAACATTTTTCATACTTTAGTTATACTTTTTTTCAGGGCTAGAAATAAAATGTTGGCTGTTGTCCAAAGCAGAGACTAATCATTAGAAAATCCATGTATCAATTTAAAAATCCAATGATTATTTTCATTGTTGCTGTTTAAATCAGCTTATATGTTGTTCCTTCATCAGATGCATTTCTGATACCAAAGTGTAGAATGATGTTGATTCCCAAGTGTAAAATATAAGCTTTATGAATGTCAAATATACTTTGAAATGCAAACAATATTTCATTTGCTAATGGTCAAAAGGCCCTGTAATTCAGTCATAGCTTCTGGATGGGGAAAAAAGTCATGGGATTATTTGAAGTGTAAATAAAGGATAATTCATTAAGCTTATCATTTTTCTTCCCTGCTGGGGACATTACTGTGAAGTAATCCTCCTATTTCTTTCAGTGCCTCAATAACAAGCAAGATTCATATGCATGTAGTCCTCTGACCTCCTTCTGGCTACAATTAACATCTTCAGAGCTGCCCACACCCAGCCGGCTATTCAGAACGGGCAGAGACCAAAAAGCCTCTGTTCTTGGTTAAAAGAATTTATCCCTGCTGTTCTTAATGACTCTCCGATGAGCTTCCAAATGTTGATCCTGTCTGTCTGCCTCATCCCATGGTACTCCCTTGCTGCTTTTATTGGCCTTCTCCTTCTTGATTTCTTGTTGGCACCCATTTCTATGGCACCCATTTGCTTTTCTCTGCCTTAGCTGACTCTCTTGTATGTGAGCCTTCCTAGCTTTCCATTATTTGAAAGACCTATATTGCTTAATTATATTCTTAGTCCATAGACCCTTCTGTCCAGACCTGTCCTATCACCACCCAAGCATGTCATACTCAACTAGCATTAAAGAAGATATTTTGAATTTAATGTGGCCTTACAAGTCTTAATTCTCTGCCTTTATTATAATTTGTTTATGCCTGGGTTATTATTTTGATAGAATTATGGCCCTTTAAAGAGCATCAGTGTTTCTTTCATTAAATTTTGCCATGAGCCAAATAGTAGGAAAATGCCTAATGAGACTTTTTCTGCTCTCTGTTTTGAAGTATAGGTTTCCCGAGGAGTACAGATGAAGGCAGAGAAAGTAATTCTTTCTAAATAGAGAAAAAAAGATACATGTCCTGACAATTCATACAAGGCCTATATGCATCCTCAAATGGTCATCATAAATTCATGGCTTCATGGAATCATCTAGGTCTAGTGGGACAGTTTTCTTAACTGATAAGTGATATCCTTGGAATTTCTTTAACCTTCCCTGCAGGGGGCCGTAAGGGGAGACACGTGCTTGATTAAAACCCTGCCCTCTCACTTACCCTTTCCCATGGCAAGTCTTCGGTAGCCCAGCGTCCCAGGCACC
>JAQQSW010021890.1:0-10568 GCA_028646575.1 Pseudocheirus occidentalis
CCAGGAGGGTAAGATACCCAATTGAGTGTATATATTATTCTCTCCTTAAACCAAATTCAATGAGTGTAAGGTTGACCCATTCCCTTTTGCCTTTCTGTTCTTCCCCTTCATTGTAACAGTTGTCTCTTGCCTCTTTTGTATGAGGTAATTTACCCTATTCTGTCTCTCGCTATCTTCTCTCATTATATTCCTTTCTCACATGTTAATTTTATTTTTTATATATCATCCCTTCCTATTAAACTTCTCTCATGCCCTCTACCTTTATATACATGTACACATATATACACACACTCACATATGTATTTATATGCACAAATACCCTCCCATATAAATATGTGCGTGCATTTGCACATATATACATACATATGCATATATTCATAAATGTATGTGTGTATATACACACACACACATTTATATTCCCCTCAATTATCCTCATACTGAGAAAAGTTTCATAAGTTACAATTATCATTTTTCCTTGTAAGAATGTAAATAGTTCTGTGGACTCAAGATGCCCCATAGAAACAAAAGAACTCCATAAGCTCCCTCCAATACCACCTCAAATAACTATAAATATGACTCTAAATAAATTTTAGAACTCCAGAATCCACAAAAATGATGGAATTACAAAGCACATGATGAAGGAAGACCAGCAGGCAGTCATTGCAGGGCACTGGAAACAGAGCCCAGACCCATGAAGTTTCAGCCCCAGGTTGTCCAGGAGAAGCTGCTGCTGTAGCATTCAGAAGAGTGGATCAGCAGCTGCTGTGGTGATTTCCAGAATACCAGCCCACAAAAGCCAAGGACAAAGGAAAAAGTTCACTGAAACTCAGCTGAATTTGGGAGAGATGGTCAGGCAGAACTGCCTCCAGAACTAGAAGCAGTCTGAAGCAGCAGCCCTGCAGCCGCATTCACATATCTGCTTCAGAAACTCCCGGCCTGCAGACTGAAAGGGGGTCAAGAAATCATTACCTGGATCATATCACAGTCTTGGGTGGTGGTACTGAGGTGCGTTTTCAGTGAGCCAAAGCTGGTGGGGGCTGCAAAAAATGGCGGCCTCCTAATAGCTCTGGCAGCTGTGAAAAAACCCAGTGATTTTGGGACAGAGTTCTCCTTTCTGAAAGCAGGATTTTACTGCTGAGAACAAAAGCCAAGTAATTGACTGGAAATATGAGCAAGCAAAGGAAGCAAAGCAAGCCCAGAAATCCAAATTTAGATTCCTTTTTTGTGGACACAAAGGACCAAACCCTGGAACGGGAGGAAGACAATACAGTCAGGATTCACACTCTAAAAGCTTCCAAGAATAATACGAGGAGATAGAGGGCATAGAGGAGCTTGAAAAGGATTTTAAAAACCAAATAAGAGAAGTGGAAGAAAAATTGAATAGAGAAATGAGAATAATGCAAGAAAATCATGATAAAAGATTCAACAACCTGACAGAAGAAAATAACACCTTAAAAATGCACTAACTCCGATGGCAACAGAGGCCCAAAAAGCAAATGAGAAGCAGAATGCCTTAAAAAGTTGAATTTTCCAGATGGAAAAAGAATCTCAAAAGCCCTCTGAAGAGAATAATTCCTTTAAAATTAGGGTGGAGGAAAGGGAAACAAATAACTTTATGAGAAATCAAGGTACTATTAAACAAATCTAAACAAATGAAAAAAAAGTAGAAGGCAATGTGAACTATCTCCTTGAAAAAAACACTGAACTGGAAAATAAATCCAGGAGAGACAATTTAAAAATTATTGGACAACCTGAAATCCAAGACCAAAGAAAGAACCTAGAAATCATCTTTCAAGAAATTCTCAAGGAAAGTTGCCTAGATATTTTAGAGCCAGAGGGAAAAATAGAACATGAAAGAATTGACTTAGTGAAGGAATGACATACACTCTAAAGTGGGTATCTTGCCCTACAGCAGACTAGGGAGGAAGAGGATGAGAGGAGAAAGGATGCAGCAGAGGGCATGGTGATTAGGGAGGGATGTTAGAAGCACATACTTTAGTAAAGGGACAGGGACAAATTACAGAACAGAACAAGCCATAGGGAGCGGGATAGGAAGGAAGGAAATATAGTCAGTGTTACACAATATGTTCACTGTGGAGATATTTTGTGTAACTACACATATATGGCATGTATTGAATTACACGACTTTTCAGTGGGGTGTGGGTGACAAAGGAGGAATGGAAAGAATTCAGAAATTAAAATTCTAAAGTCAAATAATAAATATATATTAATACAGTCACACACACACACACATATATATATATATTTATATTATTATTATTATTATTTATATGCAACTGGGAAATAAGATATGCAGGCACTAGGATAGGGAGATCTATTTTACCCTTCCAGAAAGTCAGAAGGGTGTTGGGGGAGGATATAAGAGAGAGCAGATTAGGGGTGGAGTTACACAGTGGGGTTGCTATTGTTGGGTGGGGTTTAGGGGAAAGATCAGGAGAAAAATTGTAACTCAAAATCTTGTGGAAATCAATTATGTAAACCAATAAATAAAAAATTAACAAAAGTTTAAAAAAAAGAATGTGAATAGTTCAAATTTAATAAACTCTTCATCATTTTTTACCCTGTTTACCTCCTCATGCTTCTCTTGCTTCATATATTTGAAGGTGAAATTTTTTGTTCAACTTTGGTTTTATCATCAAGTATGCTTAAAAGTCCTCAATTTCATTGGATGAGAATATTTGCCTCTGAAATACTATACTCAGATTTTCTGGGCAGGTGATTCTTGGTTTTAATCCTATCTACTTTGTCCTCCAGGATATAATATTCCAAGCCCTTTAATCACTTAATCTAGAAGTTTCCATCTCTTGTGTTTTCCTGATTGTGTTTCCACACTACTCAAATTGTTTCTTCTTGGCTGCTTGTAATATTTTCTCCTTGACCTGGGAACACTGGAATTTAGCTATAATATTCTTAGGAGTTTTCTTTTGGGGATATTTTTTAGTTGGGAATTTTATATTTTATTTGGGGATATTATATTTGGGAAGAGGTGATCAGTGAATTATTTCAATTTTTATTTTGCCCACTGGTTCTAAAATATTGGGGCAATTTTCCTTGAGAATTTCTTGCAAGATGATTGCTAGGTTCTTTTTTTGATCATGTTTTTTCCAATGTGATATTTCATATTGCCTTCTATTTTTTTCATTTGTTTGGATCTGATTAATAGTGTCTTGTTTTCCCATACTGCCATTAGCTTCCATTTGGTCCAATGTAATTTTGAAGGAATTATTCTCAGTTAGCTTTTGAAATTTTGTTTCCATTTGACAAATTTGGCTTTTTAAGGCATTCTTCTCCTCATTGGCTTCTTGGGCATCTTTTGCCATTTGAATTAGTATATTTTAAGGTGTTATTTTCTTTAGCCAGGTTTTCATGATTTTTCTTGCATGATTCTCATTTCTCTTCCCAATTTTTTCCTCCACTCCTTACTGGATTTTCAAAATCATTCTTCAGCTCCTCCATGAACTGTAACTAATTGATATTTTTCTTGGAAGCTTTTGATGCAGGAGTTATGACTGTGTTGACTATTTCCTATTCCATGCTTTGATCCTTTTTTGTTCCACAAAAGGGAATCTAAGATTTGATTGCTGTGTTTTCTTTGTTTCCTCTGCTTGCACTCTTTTCCACTCAGTTACCTGATTTTTGAGCTCTTTGCCACATTAGAACTCTGCTTCCAGAGAGGAGAGCTTTGTCACAAATTGCTGTGATTTTCACAGCTGCTAGAACTCTTAGTTGGGTTCCTTCTGTGCTGCCCCCACAAGCTCTGGCTCACTGGCCACGCATCCCAGGACTTCCACCCAAAACCTCAATCCAGATCCAGGCAGGTTAAAGCAATAACAATTACCCTGAGTGGTCACTTGGTCCCCTTACAAAGTTCAGGTAGGGAGCTCTGGAGGCAGCCATGTGGTAGCTGCACAGCCTCCACACCTCCATTGCTTCTTGACCCAGGTGTTGGTGCCAGACCACATTCTTGCATACCCCTTAGTTCTGGCAGAGTTCTACTCTGACCTTTTACCTTGTTTTTGGTGTTTGTAGGTTGATAATTCTGGAAACTGCCACAGCTACTGGTCATTCACTCTCCTGAAATCTCTGGCCCTGGCTGGTCAGGGCTGCCCTGTGGCTAAAACCATGGCTCACATTGGGATGGGCTCTTCTCCCAGTATGCTGCAACGGAAACATCCTGTGGGACTACCAGTCTTCCTTCATTGGGAGATTTGTTTTTCTCTGTCACTTTGTGGGTTTTGTAGGTCTAAAGTTTGTTTAGTCATATTTTATAGATATTTCAGTTCATTGTGGGGTGAGCTCATGGAATTTTCATGTTTCTATGCTGCCATCTTGGCTCCTCCCACACATCTCAAACAGAGTGTTAAAAATTGAAAGAAGAGTTTGAGTTTAACAGTGGTCCTCTTGGGACAGCTGAAGATCTGAAAATCCAGAGGTGAGGTTTGGTCCCTATGAAGAGTAAACACTTCCAGGATAGTTCCACTGAAATACCTAGTGCTAGTCTCAGGGCTAGCTGTGTTGGGAGATGGCTACAGCTACATCCACATTAGCATTCATGACCTAGACAGTGTAGGTACTGGTGTCTGGACTGGGGGAAGATGGAGGTAACCTTTGCTGATAAAGAATACCAGATCTATTTGTGCTTCCAAGACACAGACCTTGCCTATAAGAAACCAGCATGGTGAGTGCAAAAGGAGTGGGATGGGGGCAGTGATGACTGTGGTTACTCATAGAAGGACAGAGTTCTTGTTTTCAGTTACAAACCAGAGGGGTGAAATGAAAGAGGATATGAGGCCAGAAGCACCACCTCTGAACCCCAGCATTAGAAATGATTACAAAAAATAAACTGCTCCAAATTTAAAATAAAACAATCAGGAAAAGGACAAAGAATAAAATCATAGAAAGATACTATGGGAATAGAGAAGATCAGGGTTCATCTTCAGAGAGGAAAAATGAAGCAGAAACAAAGCCTTTCCAACCCCCCCCCCAAAAATAATATCAAATGGTCACCTTCCCAAAAAGAATTCATAAGAACTTTATAAAACATTTTAAATATCAAATTAGAGATGTTGAGGAAACTTTTTCCAAAAAAAATAATAATATAAGAAAAAAATGAAATCATAAAAATAAGGTCAGCCAATTAGAAAAGGAGATTCAGAATTTTAAGGAAGAAAATGACTTCCTGAAAATTAGAATTGGGCAAGGGGAAGCCAGTGAAGTTATAAGATGTCAAGGAATAATGCAAAAAATATAGAGAGAGAGAATGAAAAAATAAGAGAATGTAAAACATTTTATAAGAAAAACAATGGAGCTGGAGAACAGATTTATAAGAAAGAACATAAGAATAATTGAACTGCCTTAAGGCTATGAAAAAAATAATAATTTTGATTCAATAATACAAGAAATAATTAAAGAAAATTATCTGAAAACATTAGTATAACAAGGGAAAATAGAAATAGAAAAAATCCACTGACTACCTGAAAGAGATTCTGTGGGGAAAATCTACAGGGGGAATATAAAAGACAAATTCTACAATCCCCAGGTCAAGGGTAAAATGTTAGAAGCAACAAGAAAAACAAAAACAGCTTAAATATGGTAGTGCCACAATTAGAATAATGCAGGGCCTACTAGCAGCTATACTAAAAGACCACAACTCTTGGAATGCAATGTATGAAAGAGCAAAAGAAGTGAAGTTGTGAATGAAATGATCATATTAAGCAAAGTTTAGCATAATCCTGAATTTAAAAAAAATAGATATGTAATGAATTGTCAGACTTTCAGGATTTTGTTAAAAAGAATAAAACAAATACTTTAACTTAATAGTTGACATACAAAATTAAAAAGAAATATAAGGTGCATAATAAAGATAAATTACAAGAGACTCCATAAGTAGAAACTGCCTAAATTTTATATGGGGAAATGGAAACATACGCCTAAGATTTTTATTAGTTCTTGGGTAGTTCCTAAGAAAGTGTAAGGAAATCTCAGTATGATGTGATTTTAAAAAGTAAAATCATTTAGGAAGAGGTAAAAAGAATAATTATTTTATTCAAATGAAATCTGAGGAATTAGATGGGGGAAGATGGCTGGTAGATCTTGAACCCTATTTTCTTTTTTAAATTTAATTGTTTACTTTTATTTTCCAACATTCAGTTCCACATTCCCTTGAGTTTCAAATATTCTCTCCCTTCTTCTCTCCCACTCCCCCCATGGTGGCACGCAATGAAATACAATTTCTACAAATACCTTCACATTAAACATTGGTCAAATTATAAAGAAGGATCATAACCAATGGAGGAAACAGTGAGAAATAAAGGACAAAACAAAACAAAAATGACAGAGAGTCAATAGTTTGCTTCAATCTCCATTCAGACTCTGTATTTCTTTCTCTGTATGTGGATATCCCTTTCCATCGTGAATCTTTTGGAGTTGTCCTATAAGCCTGCATTGCTGAGAGGAGATCAGTCTGTCCTATTTAGTCACTGTAGATACAATGTGTCTGTAATTGTGTACAAAGTTCTCCTGGTTCTGCTGTCCTCACTCAGCATCAGCTTATATAAGTCTCTCCAGGTTATTATGGATTCTGTCTGCTCCCCATTTCTTATAGTACAATAGTATTCCATTACATTAATACACCACAACTTGTTTAGCCATTTCCCCAATTGATTGTATCCCTTGATTTCTAATTTTTTTGTCACCACAAAAAGGGCTGCTATAAATATTTTTGTACATACATATCCTTTTCCTACTTTTCTGATCTCTTTGGAATGAAGCCCTAGAAACTGTATCTTTGGGTCAAAGGGCATGTTCTTTTTTATAGCCCTGTGAGCAGAGATCCTGATTGCTCCGCAGAATTCTTGGATCAGTTCACAACTCCACCAATAATGCATTAGTGATCTGTTTTTTTTCCCTCATCCTCTCCAGAATTTATCCTTTTTCTGTTTTGTCATTTTAGTCAGTCTGACCAGTGAGATGTGGTACCTCAGAGTTGTTTTGATTTTTGCATTTCTCTAATAAAAAATTATTTGAAGCATTTTTTCATATACTTATAGATATCTTTAATTTTGTATTCTGAAAACTTCCTGTTGAACTCTATTTTTATTGGAAATGGTTTTAAGAGGGTAGAAGCTTTCTAAATTCAGAAAGAAAGAATAATGAATAAAATAATAGGAGGGGAAAAGGATAAGAGAAGGGATTTTTTGTCTCTATTAATTTGTTTGTTTTAGTTTACAAGATTCTGTTTCACAATCCCTTGAGTTTCAATTTTTTTCTCCTTCCTTCTGCTTCCCACACCCCAAACCCCACCCCTGCCACAGTGTCATGCAATCAAGTACTGTACTTTTCAGAGGTAGAAATTAAAGACATCTATAAGTATATGAAAAAATGCTCTAAATCACTATTGATTCGAGAAATGTAAATCAAAACAACTCTGAGGTACCACATCTCACCAGTAAGACTGGCTAAGATGACAAAATTTGAAAATGACAAATTCTGGAGGGGATGTGGAAAATTGGAACACTAATGCATTGTTGGTGGAGTGGTGAACTGATTCAGCCATTCTGGATAGCAATCTGGAACTATGCCCAAAGGGCTATACATAATGTTATATGTTTTGACACAGCAAATCCACTTCTAGGGTTGTATCCCAAAGCGACCATAGAAGTGGGAGGAAGATCCATATGTATAAAAATATTTATAGCAGCTCTTTTTGTGATGGCAAAAATGGGAAATTAAGGGGTTGCCCATCAACTGGGGAATGGATCAATAAGTTGTGGGATATGTATGTAATGGGATACTACTTTGCTATAAGAAATGAGGAGCAAATGGACTTCATATTTATCTGGAGATGCTTATATGAACTGATACTGAGTGAGAAGAGCAGAACCAGGAGAAATTTGTACACAATTAAAGACACAACATATGTCTGATGACCAGCTTTGATAGCCTGGACTCTTCTCAGCAATGCAGGCTTATAGGACAACTCCAAAAGAGTCATGATGGAGAGGGATGTCTACATTCAGAGAAAGAAGTAGATAGAACAGAGTTTGATTGTCAAATAGTGAGTTCTTGTCCCCAAAACTGGGGTCTTTCAGTTTATCATACAGTATATTACTAGAGTTATCAACTATGGAGCCTTTTGTACCCAATCTATTCCATTGATCTACTACTCTATTCCCCAGTCAGTACCAAGTAGTTTTGATGACTGCTGCTTTATAATACAGATTAGTTTTATCAAGTTCAGAGAGGGGAAGATTGAGGGCCCCCACTAGTATAATTTTGTTGTCTATCTCTTCCTCTTATTCCCTTAGGTTATCCCCTTGAATTTGGATCCTATACCATTTGGTGCATATATGTTAAGTAATGATATTACTTCATTCTCAATGGTGCCTTTTAGCAGGATATATTTTCCTTCCTTATCTCTTTTAATTAGGTCTATTTTTGCTTTTGCTTTATCTGAGATAAGGATTGCTACCACAGCTTTTTTTTTACTTTAGCTGAAACATAATATAGTCTACTCCATGTCTCCCCTTGTTTCAAATGTGTTTCTTGTAGACAGCATACTGTAGTATTAAGGTTTTTAATCTGTCCTTCTATTCTCTTCCATTTTATGGGAGTGTTCATCTCATTCACATTTGCAGTTATAATTACTACCTGTGTCTTTGCCTCCATACTATTCCCTCTCTGTTTATGTTTTTGTTTCTTCCTTCTCCCTTCCCCTCCTTAAGAGTGTTGTTTTTGACCACCTTCTTCCTCAGTATTCCCTCCCTGTGACCCCTCCTCTTTACCTACCCTTTCCTCTTACTACTGTTTCCCTCCATTCTAAGCACCCCTCTACTTCCCCTGCCTTACCCCTCCCACTGCCTATGGGGTATAATGAAATGTTATAATTGTTGGGGTATCTTATTCCCTCTTTGACCCCAAACAAATAAGAATAAATTGCATATAGTGCTCCTCTCTCTTCCTCCTTTCCCTCTATTATAATGAGTTTTTGTGTCTTTTCACGTTAGAATCTTAAACTTAACAGATTATGTTGATCCTTCATTGAGCCAGAACCGATGAAAATAAATTTCCTATGACCTTCATCTCTCTCCTTCCTTTCCCTCTACTATAGTATGTTTTTATGCCTCTTTGTGTGGCAAAATGTACCTTTTTCTAAATCGTCCTTTCCTTTCCTCCCATTACAATCACTTTGATCCCTTTAATAAGGTGTGTTTCTTTATTCATCATATTTGTTCATTTATACCCACACACTATCTATTTATATCCTTTTTAATGGTTGTGATAATCATATAAATTTCAATATTGATAGGTATCAGCTTCTAATATAGGCATGAAAACATGTTACTCTTACTGAATCCCAAGTTATGTGCATGTGTGTATGTGTGTGTGTGTGTGTATTTGTGTGTATGTTTCCTTTTTATGCCTTCCTTGAGTCTTGTAATTGGAGATAACCTTTTCCATTGATCTCTAAATATTTCATCAGGAAAGTCTGGAAGTCCCTTATTTCATTAAATGACTATCTCCTTGCCTGAAAGATAATGCTCAGTTTTGCTGGGTAGTTGATCCTTGGTGGCAGTCTTAGCTCTTCTGCCTTATGAATTATCAAATTCCAACCCCTCTGATCTTTTAATGTAGACACTACTGGTCTTGTATAATCCTGGCTAGTTCCATGATATTTGAATTGGTTTTTTTGGCTGCTTGCAGTATTTTCTCCTTAACCTTGTAATTCTGGAATCTGGCTACTGTATTTCTTGGAGTTTTCAATTTGGGATCTTTTTCAGGAGAAGTCTGGTGAATTATTTCAATAACTATTTCACCATCCGATTCTAAAACTTCAGGAAAGATTTCTTTGACAATATATTGTAGGATGTTGTCCAGGCTGCTTTTTTCATCATGGAATTCCAGTAGACCAATATTTCTTAGGTTATCTCTCCTGGATCTGCTCTCCAGGTCAGTTGATTTTTTCCAGTCAGATACTTTACACTTTATTCTAATTTTTCAATCTTCATGTTTTGTTTGACTCACTCTTGATGCTTAAAGAGACCTCAGCTTTGATAAGATTGATTATAATTTTTAGTGAATTACTTTCTTTGGTTAGTTTTTGAAGCTCCTTTTTAGGGAGGTATTTTCTCTGGTTAGATTTTGAACCTTCTGTTCCAGTTCACAAATTTTACTTTTTGGACATTTATTTTCTTCATTGAGATTTTCTTTCCAATTTTGTGACAGTTGATTTACATTTATGATCTACCTCTCTAATTTGGTTTTTAAAATTTTTCTTGAGTTCCTCCAAGAATGTCTTCTGGACTTGAGATAAGTTCGTATTTCCTTCTGTAGTCTCAGATATGGCTACAGAGTCCATGGTGTCTCCTGAAAATGATACTTCTCCTTTGCAATAATATGATTCAATTGTCTTTTGTCTTCCCTTTGCAAGTTGCTTCTAGCCCTTTGTGATTGCCTATTTCCTGACATTTAAAATGACTTCCAGGGGCCGAGCCAAGATGGTGGCATAGAAGCAGCAGGGTCCCACAGCTCCCATGCAGCCACCCTAA
>JAQQSW010021891.1:0-10568 GCA_028646575.1 Pseudocheirus occidentalis
TTTGGTTTTCAAAGTCCTTTTTCAGTTGATGTATAGCTAGTACGCATTCTTCCAGCATCTTGGAAGCATTTGGTGAGGGAGTTTTGACTGAGTTGTCTTCCTCCTGCTCCATACTTTGGTCTTTTTTGTACATAAAAAAGGATTCTAGAGTTTTACTGGTGTTCCTAGCCTGCTTCCTTTTTCTCATGTTGGCCAGTCTATTAATTGCTTGGTTTTTAACTCTGTGGAACTCTGCTTCCTGTAGGGGGAAATCTCTGTCCCAAATCGCTGGGGCCCTCTCAGCTGCCAGAACTCTTAGTGGGGTGCTGCAGCTCCCCCCCCCAGCTTTGGCTCACTGAAAGTGCACCCCAGGACTACCACTCAAGACCCTGATCCAAATCCAGGCCGCTCAACCCAAGAGCCCTTGGCCTCGATGTGTCGTGTCCGTCCCCCTGCTATCTGCAGGCTGAGGGTTCTGAAGCAGCCCAGTGGAAGCCGCTGTGGCTCTCAGCCGTTCCTGGTGCTACAGCTGCCTCCCACTGCCTCCTTCCCCTGGGAGCAATTTGGCCGGACTTGCTCTTCTCCTCCCCAATTAGCAAAATCCACTGACCTTTCTCTTAGCCTTTTTGTCTTCTGGCCTAATAAATGTGGTAATTGTGCCTCCAGTGCAGCAGATCTGCTCTCCTATAGACACAGCTCCCCGCCCGATGCCCCAGGGCCTGAGCCGGCTGAGTTTTGGCCACGGGTCCCATACTGCTGTGAAGATCCCTGCCTGCTGCGCTGCCTGTAGTGCTTTCTGTCTTGTGGAGAGTTTTGGAGCTTGAAAATCTTTTTAGCGTCCCATTTATGAGGTTTTTAGCATGTTTGTGTGGGAGCTGTGGTGCTTTGCTGCTTCTATGCCGCCATCTTGGCTCCCTGGCCACAGTTTTGAAAGAGACAAGCAAGCTAGCCATTCTTAACCTGTTCCTGCCTCACTTGTAAGAGAAAAGTTTTTTGTGTATTGGAATGCACCTGTAAAGCAACTGAATTCATTTCGATCAGGTCTGAAAAGTTCCCACCCTCCAAACTGTTTTTCTGGTCTGTTTAAGGGTGGAGGAGGCATAGGCTGTATCAAAGACCACATTTGCAACAACCCTGGGTGCAAGAATCAGCACCTCTAAGGATGGGGACCTCTCCTTTGAAATTCCTGGACACACAGCCAGGCTCTGCAACATGGGAAGAGGAGAAAAGCCTCTGTGTCTGGTAAGCCAATTTTTCAGTTTTGTGTTACCTTAAGTTTATGGATCATCATAGTTACTATTGATATAAGATTCTAGAATGTAAATTATTTCTAGCTATAACTTGATAGTTAATGTGACAACAAAACAACTTTATTACTGTGTAACTTCATGTAGAATTTTAAAATTATCAGATTGGTAACTTAAGGGGTTTTAATTTCAAAGTTTAAATCTTGTATCATCTGTGTTGTAAGAGAAACATTTTCTTTTGTAATGTTTTAGAGTATTGTGCTTTGAAAATCATACAAGTAATTTGAAAGATTGGTAATTATTTGGACAACTGTTTTACTGCAAAAACTTAAAAGTTGTTAATTGGCACTGTATGTAAGGAGGAAGAGACTAATGAAATGCCATTCTGAACTGTCCTCCTGTATGTGTGTGAATGGGAATTGAAAAAGCGGGAGCATCTTAATATTGTAAAACTGCAAAGACCCTAGAAATTATTTCTCTTAGGCAAGATCATTCCACAAAAGAAAGGAATGATAATAAAATGGAATTCCTTACATTTGTTAAACCTGGTAAAATTTATTGCTTATTGCAAAGTTATTAGACTAATAGATAAATACTGACACTGTTCAGTGACTAGTGAGACTTGTTGTCTAAGGTAAAAAACATTTGGGACAATAACTAAATTTGTTTGGAGTTTAAATTTTGGTATAGTTGCATGTGTAAATCAGTAAATGCCTCAAGCCACTAAGAAGGGATGTGCTGTGAAACGGTGGAAGAACCATGCCTAAGGGACAATCTTCACCTCTCCTTAGGATGGGATCCTTTTGGCTAGCAGTCTACTAGTTCCACCTATCTCTGAGCCTAGCTACGAGGTGGCACAGACAAGGCATACATGGATATGTGTGACTTAACTAAAATTAAACAAGAATTAAGGATGTGTTATCCTGTTATATTTGGACTGTCATACATGCCCTGTTTCCTTTTCCTTTTAAGGCAAGTCTCTATGATCAGAAGTCAGTAACAGACATAAATTAGTTTGTTTTGTGCTTAACATATGTAAGGGGAGATTATATGTATATATATCTATACGCATATATATACACACACATATATACATATATACACACATATATATACATATATACATATATATACACACACATACATACATACATGTTAAGTTTATTTGGAAATTGGAAATTGGAAGGTAGACGAGAGGATTCAGGGATAAATGGAGTGTATTCAAGCCCCTCCTGTCTCCAGGTAGTTAAAATTTCGTTTTCAGAAAGCAGAATTATAACTTGATCCTAAAATTTGGAAGAAAGCAACAGGATCAAACTAATTCTTCTAAAATAATTTTATATATATACATACACACATACACACACACATATACATATAGGTGTATCAGACTGGCATTCAAGGATTTTTCTATTATGGAAACAAATCTGGAGCATATTTAGTAATGAGATCAAGAATTTGGCTTTTTGATGCAATTTTGTAAACATTTGTGTAACTGTATTGTACTGTTTGTGCCTAGCCCTGTGTGACTAGGAAAATGGACTGTTTCTACGTCCCTTTGGTATTCACTCATGTTTCTGTGAGCCATCCCAGATTAGGTTAAATAATGGAGACCCCTGCTCTTGAGTGAAAAACTGAGCCAGGGTACCTTAAAAAGGTGACATCTGATGCAGACAGCTTTTTTCCAAGAATCTTAACCCGGCTTGCACTGCTAAATGCTGCAGCCACCTAACCCCCCCTTCTTTTTTTTATTGTAGAAACAAGCAAGCAGGTTATCTGTGACCAACAGTCCATGAAGAACACAGCCTGGATACCTAGCCTGAGTGGACTGGATGTTTTTGAACAGATCTTGCTGTTTCTGTGACCTAAGCAAAATTTAACATTTGTAATTGAATGTATAAATAAAAAGTTTAGATTCCTAAATTAAGTATAAACAAACTTGGGAGAATATTTTTCTGAACAATATAGGAATAATTAAACTTAGTGAAGTTTGTGAAGCAAAGGTCCAAGGGCAATGTTGAAATAAGGTTAGGAATATATATATATATATATATATATATTAAAAAATTTAGTAAATAGGCATTTGGCCTAGTCATCTGCCTGTCACTAGATATTTGCCTGTATGGAATAAGGTCCTTACCAGTTTCAAATTGATATTAAAATAATTAAGTATTGATACAACTAATTGAGGGACTTAGCTGTTATTTCATTAATTGCTGAAACTAAAATACAGATGTCTTTTATGTAAGGAAAAGTAGTTTCAGTGCAAATTTCTTAAAGGAATGTGAATTATGCAATATTTTTTATTAATAGAAAAGTCAACTTCATTCAAAGTTTGCTATGATTGTGGAAATAATATCTGTTTATATTATTTGTTCTGTGATGCAAACATGTCTTATTATAAGAAAATTATTGATATGTACTGTTCTGGTATCAATTAGTTATGGATCCTCCAAAGTCCTTTTAGGATAACTGAAGTATAAATCAGTATCTCTGGTATAAGTAAATTTATGTGTGTAACTATTGAACTCAAAGATGGGAAACTTCTATCTGCACAGTGTTGGTAAATTTGAAAGTTTCTATTTGTGAAGTGTAGAATCAGTGTGGAAATTTCTGAGGCAATAACAAGATCAGATAATTCTTTATGTCAGAACCATCAGTTTGTGAGGTTTAGCTATTGACATCCCTTGTTTAAGGTAATATAGTTATATTAGCAAAGTAAAGTAAATGAGACTGGGTAATGGATTATTCTGGCCCATAACCGTTCTACCACTGGTCATTTTTTTTCCTGCCTTTCTGTCTCTTGTTTGCTTTAATCTCTGTGCCAGACTTGTATCTTCTAGACATCCTTGTAGATGCTGGCTCGAGCTGATTGCCAACCACTGCCCAAAGTCCTGTGCAACACCCCTTGGATGATGTCAGCCAAGTTCTGAACATTGGTCACAGTCCCCCCCCCCTTTTGACTGATGGACCCCTGTGAGGCAGGGCCTGAGCTGGGCCCTTTTCTAAGCATGAAGCAGCCTCGAACTGAGACCTCCACCCCTTGTCCCTAAATTATTTTGAGGTCCTGTCTGTTTGAGGGGGGAATGATGAAATGATGGGAAGCTGGGTAACCTTTGGAAAAGGGCATAGGCTCCAGTTTAATAAAAGCCCTCAAACCCAGGCCCGATTTTGAATTGATAAATAAGGTAAAGCCTTGCCCAGGGCCCCAAATTTCTCTGAACGTCTCCAATGGCCTCCCTTGGGGATGTAACCTACCCTATCCATCCCCAAGGTGAGGGAGTGGAGGAAAAATCTGGCAATAGACGCTACCCAGAGGCCTAACTGTATTTGTAACACCTACAGACCTAATGAATGTTTTTGGCATTATCACGAAGCTAGCTCTGCAAAGTGTGGGCAAGAAGGAAGCATACGTTTCAAGCAAAACCTCCTTGCACCTTCAAAATCTAATACAAGATCCACTGACCTGTCACCAACAGATGAGAGACAGGACCCAAACTGGATTCGGTCCCCAGATGTTGGGGTGCATTTGTAACTCTGTAACATTGTTGTAAATTCAGTCTGCATTTGTAATCTTGTTTGTAACTGCATTTGTAATTTTGTTTGTAACACCATTGTAACTTCAGTACGTGTAATTGGCATCCCCCAACAAAATATCAGTGGGGACATGCAGGGATAAGCAGTCTGTGTATTTTCACCCTAGACTAACCTGTGTGCTGCTATCACTGAAATGAATGAGGACCTAGGGTTGTCTAACTCTGTCCTCCAAGCCCCTGAGAACACCTGGATGGCATGCACCACTAGTCGGACCTCCTACAAATGTGTCTTCTGGTTTATGTCCTACCCTAGGTTTTCTTTACTCTGGGAAAAGGAGCTGGGAATGTTTTGGTTTGTTGACCCATGCAAGGTAAGACCCTATACACATTCCCCTGTTCCCCTCCTGGTGGGACTGGGCATTGCTGGGTCCACTGCTGTGGGCATGACAGCCTTAGTTACAGGAAGCTCTCAATATGCTAAATATAAAGGTAGGTCAAGATATAACAGAATTGGAAAACTTTCTATCTGGAACTCTCCTCAGATTCCTTGGCTGAGGTTGTGTTGCAAAATTGGTGAGGGCTGTATCTCTTATTCCCTAAGCAAAGGGATCTTTGTATGGCACTGAGAGAAGTCTGCTATCTCTGTGCAAACCACTCAAAACTGTCCCTTTCTGGTATGTCAGCATGTTAAAGAAAGAGAAGCTGCCCAGATATAAGGGCCTAATTGGTTTGAATCTCTGGTTGACTGATCACCCAGAATAAATATTATCAGCCAACCCTTCCCTCTTAGGCTATGTGTAGAAACAGTCCAGTCTGTCGTACCCATAGTCATGCATACACTTTGAATACCCATAGGTGGCCAGGAATCCATGATTGGATTCTTTCCAAAAACAAAAAGGGAGGAAAGAAATGGGAAAGAACTACTTAAGCAGAAATCTCAGTGAAATCGTCTGATATTCTGTAAAATTAAAGAAATCAAATAAGCCCTGAATACCCAAGCTGAACCAGGAACTAGCAGACTCAGAATTTAGCACGCCAAAACTGGGAATGAACCCAAGATAGAGCCAGTGCTAGACAGAAGAATGCACTCAAGTAATCTGTCTTGTTGTTTTCTTTTTCCTATGTACCTGAAATTCATTCTCATGACAGACCTCTTATTCACAATTGTACTTAGCTCCTCAGCCATAATATTAAGGCAATTGCCACCTCTAGGTTCCCATGTCTAGATCTTAATTACTCTATATCCTAAGGCAATCGCAATCTCCGGGTTCCCATGTCCAATTCTTGACTGATCACCAACAAACCCCTGGTTCCCATACCTCACTCCTCATTAATCAGTAAGGTGTATACACTCCCCTGACTACAAAGAACAAATCTTTGTGCCTGGTTTTCTTCTGTAATCAATTAACAGTGGGACTACATGGTATAAAAAGGGTCTGCATGTTTGGATCAGGGCTGCTCTCTCCTAATTGGCTAAGAGAGTCAGTTGCCATGGCTAAACTAATTTCTATTAAAGTTCTTTAAAACTTTTATTTTATTTTATTTTTTTTGCTTTTTGGAGGGCAGTTGGGGTTAAGTGACTTGCCCAAGGTCACATGGCTAGTTTTTTGTGTTAAGTGTCTAAGGCCAGATTTGAACTCAGGTACTCCTGACTCCAGGGCCGGTGCTCTATTCACTGCACCACCTAGCCACCCCTCTTTAAAACTTTTAATTGAATTCCGTGGTCACTCTGTTAATACTCGCTATTTCACTTGCCCATTACAACATAACAACTTATTACTAAGGTGACCACATAATACTAAACAATGCATATCATTCAGCATAGCTTATATTCATATTCATGAGGTAACAGAAAATACAAACACCATGCACTCCTAGGTCACTGTAAATTACAATCTCTTTGGTCAATACAGAGAATCCAAGTAAAATCCTCTTTCATCTTAACTTGAGACTGACTCCCAAATCCCACAGCAAATCCTCCAAGGCTGACCACTCCCACTTCTTGCCTGGATTTACCCAACTTTTGCCAGGATTCACATATAGGCAGTTCTTTGCTCTTGTTCCATATCTCAGCTCATGGTGAATGCTCTACTCCAATCTCTTCATAGTTTCTATTTCTAGCAAGACAAAGTTTAACAGAGATGTAATAATATTTACACACATCACCAGAACTATCATTTCAATTCATTTTCTGAGAAATCAAACACTAATCAACAGAATGCTTCTGTCTGACAAAGTAACACTAACACAGAACAACAGGATTTCTGTAGGAGACAGTAACACAGACCAACAGACAGAGAGTCAAATTACAAACATTCTCTGTCTCAGTTCCCCGAAAGTAACACAGATCAACAGAGTGGCAAAATCATTAGCAATCTCTCCCTCAGTTCTGCTTTCTCCCAGCTCTGCTTGAGCTTTTCTCTGCACTGCTCTTTCCTGTTCCACTCTTCCTGTTCTGCTCTTTCTGGCAAAGTTTCAGAGATTAATATTTACTTTCCCTTTGGGCAAAACATGGGCAGGTAATGTTGCAATAAAAATGTCGAGAGAAAAAAAAAGTAGAAAGGAAGGAAGGAAGGAAGGCAGAAAGGAAGAAAGGCTACCTACTATGTATCAAGCACACAGTTTGACTACAATAAAGAAACTTATTTTAAAAATATATTTTTGGCTTCATCTGAGAAGTAAAATTACTAAGTTAAAATGTATGTTTTTACAACAGTCATACAGAGTTAAGTTGATTCGTTCTGCATTATTAAGAAAATATTGAAGTGTATTATATTGGAGGATCACTATTTAGTAGGCGTAAGTGAGAAAGTATCTTCGAAGATCCATTTACTTTAAGCTACATTTAATCTGCAACAGAAAATTACCAGGGAAGGCAGAGTCAAGGAAATCTCAAACACTAAATGTATTTGCTAGCTCCCCTCTTACAATTTCTTCATGCCAAGCTTCAAATGAACCAAACAGTCTTAAGAAAATTTTATGTAAAAATTTAAACAAACAAAAACGACAAAAACAAACAAAAAGCAAAAAACACTGCTTTGAGATTCAGAAGACTTAGGTTTGAAGTAGAGATTTCCACCTTTATCACCTTGAACCAACTGATGAGGCTTAAGCTCTGGAAATACTTTTCAGTAATTCCCACTTGATGAGGCATTTGTCTGAGGCCATAAGCTTTTCATTATCCTAGGCCTAAATCTCTGTTCTTCTTAGCCTACACTATCCCTCCATTGTCCAGCTACTTCCCACCCTTAATTCTATCACAATATCTGTACTCAAACCTGTTACCCATAAACCAGCCTAGCCCTCCATTGTCTCTCCTCTCCAGGTAGCCTTCAGTTATTTCCCACTCTTAATCCCATTCCTGGAGTCTGACATCAGTAGTCATGATTGTCCTTAGACTCCTCCTCAAACCCCACCCACAGACTACCCCTAGATCCCTCTCATGGTCTTTCCATATATAAAATCTGTCTTGCCTCCATGAAGGTGCTGAGATTCAATATGGAGTAGATTTAATCTGACACACAATCAACACAAACAACATAAATACTTAGACTCCTTAAGAGTCTACCCATTATGTAGAATTTTTAATAAACTTTGTTTTTCTTTGTCTGAGAGAAGGCTTGAATTGAATTAATTTGTGAGGACTTGGCCTGTTGGTATTTTCAGGTCTTGAGCACCCCTAAACACCAAAACTCAGCATTTATGGAACCAGATTAGACTTCAAGACACGGTGATCCAGCTGGCAAAGGAAAAGGTCAGGTGTCACCTGCAAGGGGAAGGGATCATAGTGGACAATACTGTAGGTACTGCAGAAACTTAGTAGCAGTTACCTGGAGGAGAGAGGTCATAGTGGGAGATGCAGGAAAGGAGATGTGGATGGTTAAGGAAGCAGGAAATGAGGGATGTTGGGCTAGAGAAAAAAGGAAAGGGAAACCATGGGGAAACAGTTTGGGGAGCTGTCAGCGAGATTCATGGCTGGGAACTGAACAAGAGTAGCTGAGGTGGGAAGGTTTGGGTCTCAAGCCCATGAGGCCATAAGAAGGGTCTCATTTAATTACTGATTAAACTATTAAATTAAATTTAATAGTTATTTAGAACATTTTTTCCATATGCTTAAAGATTTCTTTAATTTCTACCTCTGAAAATTGGCTGTTCATATCTTTGACCACTTATCAATTGGGGAATGACTTGCATTCTTGTAAATTTTACTTAATTCCCTGTATATTTTAGAAATGAGGCCTTTTTCAGAGACACTGGTTGTAAATATTCTTTCCCACTTTCTGCACTTATGTATCTCAACATTAATAGATCAGTTCTTGACTTACTTTATTGAAACTCAATTAATTCTTCACTTACTAGCCAGTTCCATGACATGCCACAACACCCATAGTAATTTCCTTTCCAGATGACTTTTATATATAATTTTGCCATCTTAAAAACAGTCTCCTTGAGAACAGAGGCTGCTTTGCTTGTTTGAGTCTGCTTCTCAAACACTTATATGACTTTCTATATGGCTAGCTTCATATCCAGTCATTTATATATTCAATGTTCTCCAATAAATTCCTTATAAAGAGTCTACCTGACATGTTATGGTCTATTCTTTAGACTTCTTGATGACATTGACAATTATATATTTTCACTCATTACATGATCAGAACATCTTTTAAAAAATAGCTATTTAATTACACTCTTTACAAATCCAGACATGATCACATTGGTATATGGAGTTTCACAAACTGAAAATTCACTCTATCAATATATTTAGGCAAGCATGCAAGAAATAAGAGAGAATTACTTGAGGCTCTGAAAGGTTAGCAACTTACCTAAGGTGTCATACTCATTACTTGTCAGATGCAGGACTTAAGTCAGGTCTTTTATTTTTCTATCTGCATATTATTTCATATGGTGACCTTAGATCCTTTAATTTCAGTAATACACTCAAATCATGTTATATTAATTCCAAATATGTTATTCCTTTCAGTATTCTTAAGATGATATTATATATATATATATGTATATATATGTAAAAGATATAATACAGTTAGTATATGATAAAGATTACATATGCCTATGAATATATAAAGAATTAAAATGGGGGAGGGTAGGTGAACAGAGCACCAGTCCTGGAGTCAGGGGGACCTGAGTTCAAATCCAGCCTCAGACAATTAACACAAAGGTAGCCATGTGACCTTGGTCAAATCACTTTACCCCAATTGCCCTCCAAAAAAAACCCTGAAATATGCTACTACTTAGTTTCAGGCAAAATAAATTATACTTGTGTTTGCATGTATACACACACACATATATGTGTTTACTAAGAAAAATTACAAAAATATAAGAAATACTAAGTATTCTGTCCTTAAAAATGAATTTAAAAATAGCATGACTATTTCATTAAATGAGATTATAAATTAAATTAAATCAATTTCATACATATTAATTTAATTAAATATTGCCATGAATAATTATATTACATTTAGCTAGTAATTCTTGTTTGTAATTCTAGCACCTCAATCTTCCAGAATATCAAATTCCAAAAATTGCAGTCCTTCAATGTAGAGACTGCTAAATATTGTACTATTCAGACTCAGCTGCCATAGTATTGGGATTATTTCTTTCTGAGTTCTTCCAGTATGTTCTCCTTTACCTGAAAGCCCTGAAATTGAGCGATAATATTCCTGGGGTTTTTCATTTGGGGATCTCTTTCAGGAAGTGATCTGGAGGATTCCTTTTCTTTCTTTCTTTCTTTCTTTTTCTTTCTTTCTTTCTTTCTTTCTTTCTTTTTCTTTCTTTCTTTCTTTCTTTC
>JAQQSW010021892.1:0-10568 GCA_028646575.1 Pseudocheirus occidentalis
CAGTGTTATGGTTTCTGAATAAAGACCTTGGTTCTGTCTTCCATGTGGAGAGTTTGCTATATTTTGTGATCCAAAACTACACCAACATATTCATAACCATCATGGGTGTTGTGAATATCTCATTATTGATACAGGATCATGCGTGATGGGAACACAAACAATGCATATGCATGACAAGGCTACGCACATGGGAAGAGACATTCATATATACATGGTAAGGGGGTACAATTTACATCTTTGATGCTTCATGGATGCTGGAGTATTCTTACAACGTCATTGAGAGTTTCTCACTGGGCCCACTCCCTACTGGGCACTGTTCTTGGCCGGGCTTGCTGTCTACCTTGCTGGGTAGGGTAAGTAGTCTCTACTAAGGAAGCAGAAAGGTGAGGTGTGTGGTATATGTATGTTATTTCTGCTTTGTGTTTCTTTACTGGTCTCACGTTTTACTACAGGGCATGTCCTACCCGCTAAGCTTTATTTGGTAGTAGAAGATACTCCAACTTCCCCTTTTCAAAGAGGGCCTCTGGTCAATGAATCTGCCTTTGCATTTTGACTGGGCATCAGCCATAGCCCTCAGATGAGGTATTATCTCTTACCCTTAAGAGGACGTCAGTTCAGCCATTTTTCTTTTCACTCAGAGCCTAGTCTAAGCTTTAGCTCTTTCAGAAATTGTAGGAGTCTCGCATATACAGTCATCAGACTAGATTCAAGCAATAGCCCTCCTGATACTACTGCCTCCTCCCTCCTGACCGTGACCTCTGCCTACAGCCTGCTATATACAGCATGTTCTCCCTGGGACCTTACCAGACACACACTATGGCTGAGCCATCAAGGAAGTGTCTTCAACAATCTAATCACCTGCTTCTCTCAATGAACCTTTCTCTAACCACTGAAATTTTTCCTGAATTCATACTTCAATGGTTTGTGTATTCCCAAACCCTCATAGTCTTCCCATCCCCGTGATTCTAAAGCCCCTATAGCCCATGTACAAATCCTATTTCCCATGTCCGCTCCCTTACTTCCAACCCTCCTCAGCCCTTCCTCCTACCCCACTCCAGATGTGCCTGCCCCTTTCACTATGTTCTCTGAAGTACCTGCTGCATGAACTTGTTTTCATCTTAATTCTTTCTCTCTCAGTCCTTCCATCTTATGGCACTCACCGAGATCTGGCTTCTTCCTGGTGACCTTAGATCCTTGGCCACTCTTTTCTGTATTAGTTTCACTTTTACTCATACCCCTTACTCAGTGGTTGTGATGGAGGCACCAAAATGTTCCTTGCTCCCCACAGCCACTTCCAGATTCTCCCTCTGCCACCACAACTCTAGACTGTTCCTCCTTTGAGGTTCACACTATCCAAATTTATCACCTAATACATATGCTAATTGCCATCATACATCAATCCCTAGAACATCCTCTTAGTGAGTTTAATATCTAATTCACAGTCACTTCTCAGCATTCCAACTCCTGTTTTCATACTAGGAGACTTCAACACAAATATCAATGGTTCCTCAACTATCTGAACTTCCTATTTTTCCAATGTATTCAGTTTCCGCGACTCCTCCCCTTCAGGGGTCTTCCTATTATCTGTGACTTTTTTTCCAATGAATGAGACAATCATTAACAAACATGAACATTTCTGTATTCAAAGGCCACCATAAGGAGAATATTGGAAATGAAACCATGAATCTGTTATGGACAGCTTATTTTTATAATGCGACAGCACCAACACCATCCCCTTTTGAACTTCCTTCTATCCTCTGTGTATTTTTTCAATATTTCATTTTTTTTTCTTTTTTCTTCATTTTGTGTGATCATTCTTACCCCCCCCATCCTTCCCCCACACCAAGTAAAAAGGCCAGCTTTCTGACTAATTGGTCGAGCAAAAAAAAAAAGATTGTATTGGTCAAAACTGTCGATATGCCTCATTTTATACCTACCAGTGACCACCTTTGCACTTCAAGTGGGAAGCACATGTCATCTTCAGTCTTCTGGAGTTCTGATGGCTCATTCTGTTGAACTGATCAGAGTGCTTAAGTTTTTCAAAATCCTTTACAATGCTGTGGGTCCCTATAAGGCAGTTCTCTGTTCACTTCACTCTACATAATTTATATGAAGTCTTCCTGAGATTCTCTTTCATAATTTCTTTTTTAAAATTTTTTTTGTGGCATTTTGGAGGGCAATTGGGGTTAAGTGACTTGACCAAGGTCACAAGCTAGTTTTTTGTGTTAAGTGTCTGAGGCTGAATTTGAACTCAGGTCCTCCTGACTCCAGGGTCGGTGCGCTATTCACTGGGTCACCTAGCTGCCCCCTCTTTTGTAATTTCTTAGGGTAAAATAAAATTATTATAATCATATTGCATCATTTGTTCAGACATTCCTCAATTGATGGGCACTCAATATATTTCTAGTTCTTTTCTATGACAAAAAGTGCTGCTATAAATATTTGCCAACTAATAGGTCCTTTCCCTCTCTTTTATGCCTTTGGGATATATGACCTGTATTGATATTGCTGGGTGAAAGGGTCTACACAGCTTGGTGACTTTGAGAGTATAATTCAAATAGCTTTCCAGAATGGTTGGACTGAACCATAGCTCCATCAACAATTTATTAACATTTGCTCTATCACTCCTGGGGGTATGTAGGAACAAAGTTATCATTCAAGTTCCCAGTGACCTGTTTGAAATAAATTCATTTTGTTTATATACACATGTAAAAATGCTGAGTTACTGGATTTTACCTTTGTGTGTCCATATATACAAACAGGAGCACAAAAGCAACAGAAATAATAACAATGTTTATATAGCATTTCGTATGATATGCCAAACACTATGATAAATACTTTACAAGTCTAAGTCTGGTGGTGACTTGGAGAGCAAATTTAATATTCTTTAGATGTAACAAGCTCAGAAGAGAATAACAGAACACTGGGCATCCAAATATTACAGAAACAAAAGGGAAAGGGGGGAAGCAGGAGAGAGATAATCCTGGAATTATTCTAATGCTGTTCTCTAAAACAGGAACACAAAAAGAAATCATTTTCTTCCCTCTGGAGCAAACCTGACTTCGGGCTATATGCCCAGTTAACCATGGTTCTTGACTTTTGCAAGGACTCAGTTGCTTCCTAGAGACACAGATTTGAAAAGAACATTGGGTCAGTAGAAAGAAGACTTCTCTAATGGCTTCTTTTCCATTTGTGTGAGATTTAAGTATAAATTAACGTTTCTGCCAGTAGACAGAGTACTGGGCTTGGAATCTAGAAGATTCAGCTTTGGGATGCCCATCAATTGGGGAATAGCTGAGCAAGCTGTGGTATATGAATGTAATGGAATACTACTGTGTTATAAGAAATGAGGAGCAGATGGACTTCATAATAACCTGGAGAGACTTATACAAACTGATGCTGAGTGAAAAGAGCAGAACCAGGAGAAATTTGTTCACAATTATAGACACAATGTAGATGTGACAACTAACTTTGATAGACTGGGCTCCTCTCAGCAATATAAGGTTAGAAGATAACTCCAAAAGACTCATGATGGAAAGAGATAACCACACCTAGAAAAAAGAGATCCAGGGTCTGAACGCAGATTGAAGCAAACTACTTGCTCTCTTTTTCTTGTTTTGAGTCCTCTTTCCCATTGTTTATTCCATTGGTTATAACCCTTTACAGCCTGACTAATGTTTAATGTGAAGGTATTTGTAGATCCCATATTTGATTGCATGCCACCATGGTAGGGGGGTAGGAGAGGGAGGAGGAGAAAATTTGAAACTCAAGGGATTGTGGAACTTAATGTTGTAAACTAAAAGTAAATAAATACATTAATTTAAAAAAGAAGATTAAGCTTCTTGAACTCAAATCCAGTCTGAGATACTTACTAGCTGTGTGACCCCAGACAAGACACTTAACTCTGTTTGCCTCAGTTTCCTCATCTGTAAAATGAACTAGAAAAGGAAATGTATCTTTGCCAACCCCAAAAAGGGTCATGAAGAGTCAGACACAACTGGAGCGGCTAGGTGGCTCAGTGAATAGAGCACCCACCATGAAGCTGGGAGGACCTGAGTTCAAGTACGACCTCAGACACTTAACACTTACTTAGCCATGTGACCTTGGGCAAGTCACTCATAACTCCAGCTGCCCTGCCTTCCCCCTGCAAAATGCCAACAAAAAAAGTCAGACACAACTGAAAAACAACTAAACAACAACAATAATGTTTCTGCACCTGCTTTTTTTTGTCTGTAAAGTGGTGATCAACAATCCCTGCCTAAATCACAAGGGTATCATGAGGATCTCTATTTATATATACTGTAAAGTACAATAGGTATAGTCTGGATCCATCTTGAACCAATGAAAGAGAAAGCCACTTGTCAAAATTTCAGTGAGAGTGTTTGTACCTTGGAAATCCACAAAAGCTACAAATTAGAGCTTTATTCAGCGTTTTGTTGTCCGTGACCAAGATTTGGCAAACAATGGTCCAGGGCCTGTTTTCCTATGGTGGCAATGCTTTTTACATTTTTAAGTAAAATAAAACTTTAAAGATGGAAAAAATGTTTAGCAACAGGTTCTCAAAAAAAACCTACACATGATACACTTTTAAATTTAAGCTGCATTATTTTCTAGATTCTAGACTTAAGAAAGGGATGGAGAAAACATTTATCAGCACACCCCTGCTTATAGAATTCATCACCAATGGAGGAAGGGGGGAAGTTGGAATTCCTTGTTTCAGAACTCCCTCTCTCAATGCAGACCATGACCCACCCATAACAGCAGTTACATCCTAGGGAGACTAAATGGCTTACCCAGCATCTCATACCTAGAGAAGATTTGAACCAGGGCTTTCTGACTCCAAACCCAGAAGTCTAACCAATACACCATGCTGCCTAGATTTTACTGCTAAACCTCTTCCTTGTTAGATCCATAAGGATGAGAAAGGCTCACAGATTTAAAGCAAAGATAACCAAAGATAAGTGAGAAAAATAAATTCAGACGTATAAATGCAAATGAGAAATTGAGAGAAAAAAGTCAGGGGGGTATTAGCTCTAATTTGTGGCTCAGATACTAATTTGTGTGCCCTGCATCAATGATCTTTACATCTTTCCCAGCACCTACCATGCTGATTTTTTCAGGAAACATACATTTAAATGACGGTTACCAAATACATGACTTTGGGCCAATTACTTAAGTGAGAGGCAGATGAGATCATCTCTCAAGCTCTGAAATTGCGTGATGCTAGTTTCTGAGGTTCTCATAGCTCTTTATGCGTGATTCCATGATATATATGGGCAGTTTGTCCCAATGTGTGCCTTCAATCTGAAAGAACATTGGCAAGGGAAGGAATGTGCTTTCCTATGCATTGTACTCACTGCAGTTACATCTTTTGCCAGTAGATGGCGCCTATACTATTCCCAAAATGAAATAGAACCGAAAGACAACAATCAGGCCCTAAAATTCAAGAAATGAACTTCCAAGGTACAGGATGAGAAAGATAAGGCTCGACAACCATTCGTATCAAAAATACTTGAAGGTCTGAGTAATCTGGGAGCTCAAAATCAGTTAACAAGTGTGAGAGGAGAACCAAAAAGGAGCTAAGGCGACACGAAGCATCAAAGAGAGAGGACCAAGTCCTTCTGGGCTCGGATTCACAGCGTCAGACACAGACCGGACCTCGGAGGCCACCGAGACCGACCTCGAAGAGCCGGAGTCCGTGTGCCAGGAAGCCAACCAGCCGATAGAGGCGCCGCTCGAAATCCTCCGAAGTGGGGGGTCCGCTCCCTCCTAAGGAAACCTGTCTTGTTTCTGGACAGCTGATTTTCAGCTTTCCCTCACGCTGAACCAAAATTGAGCCAACATCTGCCTTTCTACAATGGCTCCTCAGGTTCCTAGTTCTGTTTTCTAGGGTCACGCGTAATTGGCCTAATTCCTTTTCTATTGAACATATCCTTCAGATGGCTAAAGACAGCTATCAAATAAATACCCTCTACAATTTTTGTCCAGGCTAAGAGCCTAATTTCTTCAGATCTTATTGGATAGTACAGTACTGAGGCCGTTGATCATCCTGGTGAGGAATCGTGCTCTGGATATTCTCCAGTTTATCAGTCTTTTCTAAAATGACTCCCCTCCTTTTCCTTTTCCTCCTCCTCCTCCTTTTCCTCCTCCTCGTCTCTCTTTCTCTTCCTCCTTCTCCCTCTTTCTCTCTCCTCTTTCCCTCCCTCACTCCTTTCTGTCTCCCTCTCTCTTTCTCTTACTCTCCCCGTCTCTCCCTCTCTGTCTCTCTCTCTCCCCCTTCCCCCTTCTTGTTCTCTTCCTCCTCTCCCCTCCTGCTCTGTATCATATATATGCATATTTTCATACATGTACATAGACATATACACATACATATATAATATGTATAACATTCTGATTAAGGAAGAGTACAGTGAGGTTTCTCCCCCTTTCTAGTTCTCAATATTATGCTTCTCTTAATAAAACCTATGCATTAATTCTTTTGGCTGCCATATCACACAGATGAGAGGTATAAGGGACAGCTGTCTTGGAGCCAGGAAGGCCTGAGTTCAAACCCGACCTTGGGCAAGTCATATAACCTCTGTGTCTCCTCAGACAACTTTCTTCAGATTCAAGTTTAAAGAGGTGTTTATGAACTACCTTGATGGAATGTCCATTCTGGGAGTTCCCATTAACAAATCCAGACTAAAACAAAACTAAAAACACAACTGACTCATCTCAAGCTTGCCAGCCACTAAAACTCCAAGATCTTCTTCAGATAATTTTTGTCTCTCTTGCTCTCTGTCCCTAAATTCACTTCCTCATGCCTTGTCAAGTAACAGGCATTGTTATAAAGCCTTCTCTCTCATCTACACATTTCCTGACTCTTGATTTACTCTTGATTTTACTTCACTTATAAAGGAAACTGGGATCATTCATGAAGACTACTGCTATATAAGGAGCCTAAGCAAAAGAGGAATAGGGAAATACACAAAATTTAAACAAGAACAGAGAGTCAAACCTCTTATAAAATAACAGGAATTTTCCTAACTGGGAGTTCTGAAGATTATGATTATGTTTATTTTCATCTGATATAAATTCCTTAACACAAGAATTAACATAGCTGAGAAACAGATTATGTGGACCTGAGAGCCATTATATTGCCCCTAGGCTAAAGTGAGTTAATTGAATTGAAAGTTAAGTGAGTTGAAATTTAGTGAAGCCATAAAATTTCCCAAGAGACTAAGGTTGAGGGGCAGGGCTAAGAAGGGGTGGCAGTGACTGAAAAGGTAGTACCCTAGACTTAACTTTCCAGGAAAGAGATAAGCAAGACCTGGGAGGATTCTCTCCAGTAGAGAAAAGAAAATAAGAAGTCAGTTGGCCAAGTCTAGCTTCCAATGAGATACTCATCAGTAGTGTTACATATTTTGTAGATAAGGAAACAGGCCTAGAGAGATGAAATGATTCATCAAATATCACAAAGGTAATACATCATAATGCTAACATTTATCTCTACTTTACAGATGAGGAAATTGAGGCTCAGAGGGTTGTATGTGTATGGTCACCAAACTACTGTCAGAGATAGGATCTGAACTTAGGACCTCCCTGAGTTCAAGTGTAAGTACTATTTCCACTGTATCATATGGCCTAACAGAGCAAGCCCAGGTCTTCTGGCTTCACATCCTATGATCTTTGTACTACCATATAGCAGGGCCTCCTTAAGGACTGAGGAAGCAGACTTGTCTGTGTCTGAACCCTAAGTTTTCTATCCCCTAGTAGCAGAATTAAAAAGAAAATATCCCTTCTTATAGACCTTCAAAGTCTGACTCAGGTTAATCCCTCCCTTTTTTCTTTTACCTTGGCCACATCCAGTCCACTCCCCTTGGCCTGGTCTTTCTTTTCAGTATTTCCTGGCAGTTCCCTTAAATCAGTGGTTCTCAACCTTCCTAATGCCACATCTCTTTAATACTCATATGTGGGCATATCTGCATGTGGGCGGACCCACCTGGTGACCAATAGAGGAGCCGTGTCTCCGTTCCTAAGACCATCAGAAATATGTGTTTTCCAATGGTCTTAGGCAACCCTGCTCGACCCCCAAAGGAGTTGCGACCCATACGTTGAGAACCACTGCCTTAAATCTTATTCACTTATTTTTTCTCTCAAACTTTCTGTTTCCAGTGTTCTTGTTTTGATGTCTTTGTACCACATTTTTGTTTATTCAAAAGTCTTCCTTACTCTTCTTTACATCTTCACCCCTCACGGTCAAGAGCCAAGATTCTGCACCTCACCTATCTAGTCACTGACCCCAGGAAGGGTGGCCCAAAAGTTTGACAGTTATCTGCCCATGGCACATTAAATAATCCTTCACAGAACTTTCTCTGTTCAAACTATTTTATACATATTAACTCATCACAGTAGACCTATGATATAGGTAGGGGCAGAAATTATGATCCTTATTTGACAAATGAGGAAACTAAAGCCTGGGGGTGGGGAATGGGGGGGGTTAAGTCATTGGTTTAATGTCTCAGAGCAAGTCAGTGGTGGAGCTAAGACCTCATGCCTGCCATTTCAACATCTTTCTTCTATGATACATTTTAACACTAACATCGTTAAAAATATTAGCCTACATTAAATTCTCAATCACATTTTATAATCTTTCTAGAATAAAATTTGATACAAAGTAAGTAATGGGAGGGGTAGATTTTGGATGGACATACCTCAAATGTCAAATTTCCATGGGCAAACACATTTTACAGGAAAAAAATAATGCACAGCAAATGGCATGAAAAAGCAGAAGATAAAGGCAGGAACTTTAAAGACCTGATTTTATTTATACTGTTCATTGCCATGCTCTGCTGGAATTTGCCTCCTGCTGTAACCAGCTCTCCTGGGACTGCTTTAACAAAGGCTGCCTCAGGATTAGGCCTCAAGCTGCTAGAATAAATCACTGCCTGAGTGCTTGTTTGTGTGTCAGATAGGAACAGCTCATGGTAGCACTGCAATCCCATATGACTTTTCAATCATTTCTCTTGCTTCAGGGATGAACAAAAATGGATTAATCCATGTGTGCTTTCTTAAAGAAAGGGACCCAATAAAGCACATACACTCTTCAGAGTCAATCACCTAATGATCACAAAATAGAATTCAGTAAAGAATAAGGATGGGTAGGTGGGTAGTATAGTGGTTAGAGTGTGGGCCTGGAGTCAGGAAAACTTATCTTATGTTTGTGTGATTTGGCCAGATGAGACTCTGTGTAGCAGTTAAGTCACCCAGCTTTGAAAATCCAGATGTTGGTGCTTCTCTCTCTAGTAACTAACTACAAATGTATGTAATGCTCAGACAGAAGCCCTGTCTGTTGGTCTGTTGAACTGTGTTATTTTCTCTGTCTGTATTTTTTGTCTGCTTATAATTTCTGTTCATATTTTCTAAAGTCCAGAGTGCTAACTTTCTCCTCTCAACTAAGTGAATGCTATACATGTTTGATTAAAGTAAGATTGTTAACCCTTTTTGAGTTGCTTTGCTTTAAAAAAACAGATCAAAGAACCTGTGCTAGCAGCCATCCTGGGCATGCTAGTGTGCTTGCTGTTACAAGTTCCTCTCATACATGCTTCACAGAACTTGCGGCCAACTAGACTTGGGGAGCTGCCATTAAGAATCAGACACACCAATACCAACCACCAGTTAACTGCCACTAGACAGGGAGGCTCAGGAGCTCCAGAAAGAGCAGAGCCCCCAGACCTCCAAAGCAGCCATCACCCATCCTCCTCTGTAGCCACAGCTTCTGAAAACCCAGAAAACAAAGTTCTGGACACAAAGGTCCTTGGCACTGTCAAATGGCTCAATATCAGAAATACGGTTTTATCCACAGAATAGAGATCAAAGAAGATGCACGACTATCTGCTGTGCTGTTGTGCTCTAGGAACCCACGTACTGACATTCTACTATAAGAATGTAAAGAGTCAAGTGTCTATTTTTATTCCCAGAATTTAGCACTTTCACATAAGTGTTTAATAAATGCTGTTCATTCATTCACTCATTCCATATCCATATCTTTCAAGGATGCCCCCAATAAAGTATTACTTTGTGGCATTAAATTTATAGTTTGTAAAAATTTATAGGAAAAGGTCAGTTTCAAAATGTGACATTGCAATAGGCCAGGCTTACTTACCTGGATAAGGACAAAGCCATCCTTCAAGATGACCCCTCCTGACATTTGCTTTTTCAGGTTTGATGCCATCCAGACTAGTGTGAAGCACCCTTAATATCAAGATACATTTTCAGGGTGGGGAGGGTTGATTCAAAATTAGGTAAGAAAAATCAAGAGGAAATTCCTATCATGTAAGATGAACAGAACAAAATCACTTGGCTACCTATTAAAAGAAATTTGGCTTTGATCCAGTAATACCACTTTTGGGGTTGTATCCCAAGGAGATCATAGAAGTTGGAAAAGGTTCCATATGTACAAAAATATTTATTGCAGCTCTCTTTGTGGTGGCAAAAAACTGGAAATTTAAGGGATGCACATCAATTGGGGAATGGCTGAACAAGTTATGGTATATGAATGTGATGGAATATTATTGTGCTATAAGAAA
>JAQQSW010021893.1:0-10568 GCA_028646575.1 Pseudocheirus occidentalis
ACTATGTTTTGGAAATATGACTTTAATTCCATAATTATGTAATAATGCAATTTTAAAAGGGGATGAAGAAAATCTCAGGGAAAAAAAGACTATTAAAAAAAGTTAGGGGAGGGTCACAGAGAAAGTGTCCTGAAATGTGTGGTGTAAAGCTTATTCAGGTGGCAGATTTGAAAACATGTGGGGCGTGAAGTCAGGAAGACTCATCTCCCCGAGTTCAGGGAGGAAAATTGAACAACAAAGCATTAAAATTGAACAACAAAGCATTAAATAGGACTTTCAGGTTTAATAAGCACTTTACATATATTAATGTATTGGATTCTCAGAACAAGATAGGTTCTATTACTATCCCCATTTTACAGATGAGAAAATTCAGGTGTAGAAAAGTGGAGTAACTTGTCAGGGTACACACAGCTTGCAATCCATTCACCAGACCAGCTAGTTATCTAATTACAGCTAAATAAATACGGCATATAGATGGAATGGAATGTTATTACACCAAAATAAATGGTGAATGTAAAGATTTCAGGGAAATATGGGAAGACTTAGGTGACCTTATATAAGTAATACACATATACATATTAATAAGTATAACAAATATCAGTGCTAATAAGTAGAAATAAGAAAACAATATACACAGCAACTTACAATGTAAATATTAAGAATAAATCAAGGAAAGTGAACAGTATAACTATTATGAGCAAACTTCCCCCTGGAGTAAAGCAGAGGAAATTCCCTTCCTTTCTTTCCTTGTGGAGGTGCAGGGTGAATAAGTCCTGCAGTCACCCCATCCCAGCACTGTCTAGGCCTAAGGGGAAAGGTCCAGTCTCTAGCACCATCCTATCCAAGTAAATGGCACCATAACTGCCAACCACCACTGAATTCGTTCTAAGAAGGCTGAAGCTGAATCAGCTTTGGGAGCTTTCATGGAAGAAATTTCTGCCTTCTTCTTACTCTGCTGTTTAAGCAAAGCAGCAGGGAAAACTTTCCATCAAGTCTGGATGTGAATGAATTGCAGACGATGTGGCCACTGTCTCAATTCCTTCTGCTAGATTCTGCATGTATGTTACAGGGGATTTGTTTTCTTTATTTCTTCTCCTTTTTTCATTCAGGAATGAGGCAAGAGCACTCATGGTGAGAAAAACACAGCAGAGCATTGACTCACCGTTGTTGATGGGCAGATGTACAGTGCACAGAAAAGAAGAGAAGGAAGGTCAGAAGGAAGGAGACATGAGAGGAGAGTCTGCAAAGACATGGATGGTTTTTGTTAGATGATTGTTTTACAAACTGGGTGAAAGGGAGGTTCATAGTTTCACACCCTTTCCTTCTGTTCTGCTGTGAGTATGGAAATGCTCTTCATTTAACGTTTTGAGTTCAACGTTATGAATTTCAAATTGAAAAGCTCATCCAATCAAAGAAAACACTATGTACAGCAGGAAATATGGGCACAAAATAAAAGGCTGCAAAGAGAGATCATCATAGCAAGAGAATGTGACTGGAGGCTGCCCCATATGTTCATTTGTGGGAAAACTAGAAGCCCGTGGAACCAGGAAATGGTAGTGAGGAAGAAGAGCCTTCCAGGCACATGGGACACCAGTGAAAGGGCCAAGAGTCAGAAGCAGGGAACATTAAGAGAAACTTCCATAAGGCCTGTGTCACTAGATCCTTGGGTACTTGGGAGAGGGCAAAGTGTAAGAAAAGTAGAAAGGGAGGAATTGGCCAAATTCTGATGGGCTTGAAAGGATGTTATATAGATCCTGGAGGCGATAAAGATGGACTGTTGGTTCAGGAGTAGGAGAAGAGACAGGATCAGGCCTTCTCCCACTGATGATCAGTTTAGGAGCTGAGTACGAGCATTGTCTTGAGTGCGGAGAGAATTAAGAGATAACAACCAATCAGACGACCACGGTAAGAGTCCAACCGTGAGACAAAGAGGGACAGACAAAAGGTGACAGTTTTCTGAGAGGAGAAAAGGAGATGATGGAGTTTAATAAGAAAAACGTCTCTAAATAACCATTTTGCTCCTTTTGGCCTCAGTTTCACCAACTACAAAATCAGAGGTGGAGAACAGCAATCCTTTCTTCTTTTCACCTTTTAGAAAGATGGAAGAGAAAGAGAGAAGAAGAATACACATCTCTTACCTCCACAACAACTCAAGGGGCACATTCTCCCCACACCCGCCAGGAGAACAAAGGTCCTCCAAGTCCCCTCCGTCTCCATTTCATCTAAATCTGAGTCCTTAGCTAACCTTAAATTCTGTTGGTTCCCCAGTCTTAGTTTTCTTTCTGACTCAGCTCCTTTCTTCCTTTCTTGATTCTATTCTTTGCATAGACATTTGTCAACTCCTGGTCTCTAGACCCAGAGACAGCTGATCTCTCCTGGGAAGGTAGAAAGCCCTCCCCTAATTTATAATCATAATTTTCCAACTGCCACAGCCATCACCACGTCCAGACTGGAGCAGGTGCATTTTTTATATCAATACTGAAAGAGGCCACATGAGGTCACACTGTTAAAGAAATACAACTGCTCCACTCCCTACATGTGCATATAACCACTCATGGGGACCTTGAATGGAGATTGCACCAGAACTGTTTTGCATGGTGAGAGCCAAGGGTCTTTCACAAACCCAGCCTGACACACAAATATCTCCCACCTCCCTCACTGAGCTCAGAGTGCTCTGCCTCCAGTTCTGCAAGGGTCACAATGATGTCCCCTTCTTTGCTCCTCTGCCTCCTATTGCTGTGGCTTCAAGGTAAGACTTCCAATGGACCATAGGTTGGCACCACTTTAAAGAGAGATTTCCAGTGAGCATCTCTGACACAGCCTGAGGGTAAGGGAACGGAACTACTCCTGCATTCACTGCATGTAGACAGGATTCTTGACTGAAATCCCTTTCATATTCTCCTTTTCCTACCTAGAAGCCCAGGCAGCCACTGTGGTGACCAGACCCCAGCCTTCCTGTTTATGGCTCCAGAAGACGAAGTTACCATCAGATGCATAGCCAGTTCCAGCATTAGCAAGTAGATCAGCTGGTACCAGAAGAAACCAGGACAGTATCCCAAGCTCCTGATCTGTGCTGCTTCCACCCTACAGCCTGAGGTCCCTGCCAGGCTCAGTGCCAGTTGCTCTGGGATAGATTTCACCTTCACCATCAGTGCTGTGGAGGCTAAGGATGCAGCAGATTATTACTGTTGTCAACCTTACCATTTTCCACTCCTACAGTGTTCTAGCCCTGAACCAAAACCTCCCCAGGTTCCTCAGCCCTTCAGCATAGGAGAATAGCTGCTGCCCCACAGTCACAGGTTCAGGGCAATCACTGCCTTAAGGGGACAATTGGGCTAATGACATTGTGAGAAATTAAGAAACCATAAAACAAAAACAAAACAATGAAAAATAGAATTCAATGTGAAATATCTCATTGGAAAAACCAATGTCCTGGAAAATAGATCCGGGAGACAGAATTTTAAAATTATTGTTCTATCTGAAAGCCGTGATTGAAAAAAGATTCTGGACAACATCTTTCAAGAAACTAACAAAGAAAACTGCCTTGATATTTTGGAACCATAGGTTTAAATAGACATTGAAAGAATCCACTGATATCCTCCTGAAAGTGACACCAAAATAAAAACTGCTGGGATTACAACCAAATTCTAGAGTTGTCACAAGTCAGGAGGAAAATACTGCAATCAGTCAGGAAGCAACAATTCAAGTATTTTGAAGCGACAGTGAGGACAACGCAAGATTTAGCAGTTTCTACATTAAAGATGGGAGGACTTGGGATAGGATAGTCTAGAGTGCAAAAGACCTATGATTAAAACCAAGAACCACCTAACCAGCAAAAATGAATTTAATATTTCAGGAGGGAAAATGGAAATTCAATGACACAGAGGACTTCCTTTCAAGTATTCTTGAGGAAAAGACCAGAAGTGAAAGGAAAATTTGACTTTCAAATAAAATCTCAAGAGAAACATGAAAAGGGAAAGAGGGAGGGGAAATCATAAAAGACTTAATAAGGTTAAACTGTTTACATTTCTACATGGGAAGATATTTGTACGTCATGAGAACTTTGTCATTATTGGGGTAGTTGGAAAGAGCATATATAGACAGAGGGCACCTTTCTGAGCCTTGAACATAAAGGGATGATATCTAAACAAAAAATTAAGGGGTGAAGAGAGGAATGTATGGGGAGAAAGGAAAAGCGAGACATAAAATGAGGTAAATTGTCTCACAGAAAAGGACAAGGACAAACTTTTACACTGGAGAGAAAGAGGGAGGAGATAAGAGAGAGTTAATGAATCTTACTCGCATCAGAATTGGCTCTAAGAGGGAATGGCATACACATCCAATTGGATAGAGAAGTCTATCTTATCCTACAAGAAAGTAGGAGGAGAGTAGGTAAAAGAAGGGGTTCTGGGGCAGTAATAGAAGGGAGGACTGATTGGAGGTGGGATTAATCAGAAGCAAAACTCTTTTGAGGAGGGACAGGGTGAAAAGAGAGAGAGAATAGAATAAATGGAGGGAATAGGACAGAAGGAAATACAGTTAGCAACAGCAATTGTGAATAAAATTTTGAAGCAAGGTTGTTTGATAAAGGTCTCATTTCTCAAACATATAGAGAACTGAGTCGGATTTATAAAAATAAAAACCAGTTTCCAATTGGGAAATGATCAAAAAGATATGATCAGTCTCCAGTGAAATAATCAAAGCTATCTACAGCCAAATGAAAAAATACTCTAACTCACTATTGATTGGAGAAATGCAAATCAAAAAGATTCTCAGATACGAGCTCATACCTATTAAATTGGGTAAAAGGACAGAAAAGGGAAAAATGAGACATTAATGAACTGCTGGCACAGTTGTGAACTGATTCAATCATTCTGTAGAGTAATTTGTAACTATGCTCAAAGGCCTATAAAACTATGCATAAAACCTTGCATACCCTTTGAAGGGTATTTACCCCAAAAGACAGGAAAAACAAAAAACAAAAAAGAAAAGGACCTGTGTGTACAGAAATATTTCTAGCAGCCCTTTCCTTGGAGCAAGGAATTGGAAATTGAGGGGATCCCAACCAGTTGAGAACTGGCTGAACAAACTGTGTTATGTGATTATAATGGAATACTATTAGGAATGATGACGAAAATGGTCTCAGAAAAACCTGGAAACATTTGCACGGCTGATAAAAAGCAAAATGTTCTGTGTACAAAGTAACAGAAATATTGCAAGATGATTTGCTATGAATGGCTTAGTTATTCTGAGCAATACAAAGATCCAAGACAGTTCTGAAGGACTTAAGATGAAAAATACTGTCCGTCACCTGAGAAAGAATTAATGCTTTCTGAATACATATTAAATCAAGCTTTTTTTTTACTTTATTTTTCCTGAGTAATTGAATCGCCAAGGGTATATTCATAGCACCAATGGCTAATATGAATATGCCAGTATATATCTGAATCACCAAAATATAAGAAACTCTCCATACAGAAGACAAAAGAAAAACATTTATTCAGACACCAGGAAGACGAAGCCCAACAACAGAAAACTCAATCCATCACTGCAACAAAAAATTTCATGGTCTGTTATCATTCTTTTCTATGTTTGGCTTTTGCTTCTCTTTTCTCGCTGTTCACTCCATTGGCTATAACACTTATACAACCAGACTATTCTACAATGTGAAAGAGTTTGCAGATCCTGTACATGATTGTATGCCACCATGGCAGGGTGGAGGGTGGGGAGGAAGGGGAGAAAAATCTGAAACTCAAGTGGCTCTTGAACTGAATCTTGTAATCTAAAAGTAAACAAACAAGTCAAAAAAATAAATTAAAAAAAAGTATATGCACCATAACCTAGGACAGAGCCACACCATGCCAAAACCTTCCCCCTACTCTGGCCTTTCCACAAACACTCATAAGGCTAGCTGTCCCCTTGCCTACATCCTCTCCTCCCACTATTCTAACTGCTCTGACTCCCGTCTTCCTATGGGCTCTGCTTCAACCTTCAGCAAACTCCTCCCGCCACAGGCTATACATGATTACAATCAGCCTATTAAGGGGTAAAGAAAATCTTTAAATTCACTTAGACCTATTTAGGGGAGATCTTCAAATTCCCATTGCTATTACATTCAGCCCCAAGATCTTTCGTGTCCCTTACATAGCAAAAATACATTAACAATATATTTCCCTGCATAGGCTAATGGGCATTTAGGTGTAACTGGTATCAACAGAACTTTACAACAATTTAACAAGGATAGCACAAAATAGTACATAAAACAATATCTTACCTTGGGGCTTGTGTACAAGCACCCCATCATTCCCCATTTGAATAAATGGAGCAAAAAATCTTGGGTAAGAGCTAAAGGTCTCTTCTTCCATTAGCTACTTCCTGCTGAAATTGGATGTAGACCTGTCCCTGACCCCAGAGGACCTATTCAAGAGATCAGTTCTTTAGCTGGCATTCAGAGCTTGGTTGATGCCAAGTCCAGGGGTGACACATCACAGTCATGGACAGGGATGACATCAGGCTTAGGGGATCAGGCACCTGCAGTTGGAGGCTACTAAGCCTGCAGGAAACAAATCTACCAAATAAGTTTAACAGACAGGAAGTCAAAAGGAAACAAGGAGACAGGAACCAGAAGCAGCGTAGCTATAGGGTCAGGCATGCTTCTGGATTCCATGAACCCACTATCATAGCCTTATGCATTGCTGTTTACTGTTTTCTGATTCACAGTTTGTGGGTCATCACTTTTCTCTAATCTGAGCAGGGGTTGGCCAATTTCCTTTTCTCCCTGCAGGTGTAATGACCTTGAATACCATGTTTCAGGAGGGTCTGTAGGGTCAGTCCTTAATTCCGTGCTCACTCTAATACTAATTCCCTTTTCTTGGTATATTTTGTATAGTTCATTCTGGCTGTTTTGTCCTTCAATCCATGAATCCAAACAAAAGGGGTAAGAATGTCAGGGAAGGAATCTGCCTGAACCTGGTTTTGTTTACAGATAAAGACTGCATTATAGGAGTTGGTTGTCGTTTTTGTTTATTATTCATCTGTCCTTATGGAAGAGGACCAATGAGATCAGGATGGGGATGTCCTGACTTGCAAGTAAATTGGATTTAAGTGAGGGGGCGCTGTGCAAAGTAACCAGCCTCACTCTCTCCTCCAGATTCACCTGAGTCCAGTGGCAAGACAGAGGTCAAGATCATGGGTGCAATGGGTGTGAGAGCCCCAGATGCAGTGGGAGAGAAGTCTTTCCCAGGTCTCAGGTTTCATTTCTCTTTCTCAGGTTTCAGGGTCCATCTCTAGTCATCCTGATCTGTATCCTGATCCTGGACCCTCTTCTTTGGAGAAGAGAGTGAGGCTTGGTGACTTCATACAGCCCTGCCTCACTTAAATCCAATTCACTTACAAGTCAAGATGTCACCCTCATGATGTCATTGGTCGCTTCTAAAATGAAGGTGGGACAACAATCTGTGAGGAGGAATTGCTCCACTGGGAACCCAGTTGTCCTCTACCAACGTGGGTAATGTTCCTTTCTTCTTTCTTTCCTGCCTCCCTTCCTCCCTTCCACTCTTCCTTCTTCCCTTCCTCCCCATGGAAAACCATACTTTTATATTTGGATGCTCTGTAACCAGATTTTTCACTATGCCTGAAATCCCAAACACTCTGGCTCTTACTGATTTGCCAATAATAAGTCCCAGACCAAGCATCTCTTGATCATTTTGGGGGTTCTGAAACCTCACAGTGAGTGTACATACCAATTCTTTGTGTTTTGCCCAGAACCCCTGAGGGTCTTCCCCTTCCAAACTGTTTTGTGACTAGATCTCCCTTTCTCACAATGGCAGAAATACTACAGGTGCCACAGTTCTGATACCACTGTTCATTGGCATGGAAACTGAGTGGAGGAAAGGAGATGATGGACTTTGATAGGGAAAAGGTATCTGAATATCAGTTTTGCTCCTATTACCCTCTGTTTTCCCATCTACAAAATGACAAGTTGAGATGAGCAATCCTTTTTTTTCTCTTTAGCTTTTAGAAAGAGATAACAGAAATACAGAAGAGAAGAATAAACATCTCCATGGGGCTGCTAGGTAGCACAGTGAATAGAGCACCAACCCTGGAATCAGGAGAACCTGAGTTCAAATCCAGCCTCAGGCACCTAACACTTTCAAGCCCTGTGACCTTGGGCAAGTCACTTACTCGCAATTAACTTGCCTTTCCCCTGCAAAAAGCAAAAAGTAAAAATAGACCAAAAGTCAAATAGGAAAAAATAATTCAGGGACCATTTCCTAAAACAAGCTTGAAATAAAAACACACAGAAAGCTCAATAGAATTTTTAAAAATTTAAAAGACAAGAAAGAATAAACATTTCCTTCCAACAACTCAATGAACACATTCTCCCCACACTACCTAATAAATGAAAGAATCTCCAAGTCACCTCCATGTTCATTTCATCTCAGCCTGCCCCCTTAGCTATCCTTAAAATCTTTTATTTCCCCAGTTTGAGTTTTCTTTCTAACTCTGTTTCCTTCTTTCTTTCTTTATTTCTTAATTCTATTTGTTGCATAGAAATTGTCAACTCTTACTATGTAGACCCAAAGCCATCAAATCTCTCCTGGGAATATACAGAGCCTTCCCCAGTTATAACCACAATTGGCCACCTGCCACAACTACCACCACATCCAGCTTAAGAGAGATACATTTAATATAGCAACAGAAAAGAGGCCACGTAAGGTCACACCTTCAAGGAAATAAAATTAGGCCACTCCCTCCATGTGCATATAACCACTCCTGGGGTCCTGGAGTGGAGGCTGGACCAGCACAGTTTTGGGTGGTGAGAGCCAAGGGACCTGTCACAAACTCAGACTGACGTACAAATATCTCCCACCTGCCTCACTGAACTCAGCTCTTTCTCTCCATCTCTACAAGGGTTTCCCTTCCTTGTTCCTCTTGCTCCTACTGCTCTGGCCTCAAGGTAAGATTTCCAACCAGCCATACGTTTGCACCATTTTAGAGACACAAGGAGTTTTCAAGTGGGCATTTTTGACAAAGCCTCAAAGAGAACTACTACTGCATTTAACATATATAGACCAGATTCTTACTGAAATCTCTTTCATATTCTCCTTTACCTACCAAGAAGCCCAGACAGCCATTGTGGTGACCCAGACCCCAGCCTCCCTGTCTGTGGCTCCAGGAGACCAAGTGACTATCAGTTGCAGCACCAGTTCCAGCATTAGCAAGTATATGGCCTGGTACCAGCAGAAACCAGGACAGTCTCCCAAGCTCTTGATCTATGCTGCTTCCACCCTACAGTCTGGGGTCCCTGCCAGGTTCAGTGGCAGTGGCTCTAGAGGCTGAGGATGCAGCAGGTTATTACTGTGGTAAACATTACAGTAGTCCATTCTCACAGTGTTTTAGCCCTGAAAAAAACCTCCCCAGGCTGCTCAGCCCTTAAGCAGAGGGAGCAGCTGATGCTTGGGGAAGTTTGGGGCAACCACTGCCCTCACAGTCTGATTCAACTCTGCTGAAGGACACACTATTCCCAGGGGCTCTGGGTGACATAGAAAGATTAACATGAGAAAGAAAAAGGAGGAAGAGAAAGAATCTTGTTGTGCTTTAACCAAGGACCACAAACCTTGCCATCGGAGCTGCTTCCTGAAGCTGATCTCATTCTTTACTCTGCCCTCTGCTGCCTCCCCCAGTTGCCTCACCCTGAGCTACTGTTGAAGAGGAACTAATAATTCATGGGAATGGACCTAGACTCTCAAATCTGGCTGCTTTTCCAGAGACCTAAAAAGACAGCCAGGATAGACAAGGTGGGTGGAACAGTCCCTGAAGTTCTTGGGACAACTCACTCTGGAGGATGGATCCAATCTCCTCCTTCTGGGAACTTAACTGTGAGACAAGACTAGATCACGTATCCTTCTCACCCCTTGGGAGTGTCAACCACTACGAAGTTCTTTACAGAAAGACAAACAAAATTAATCTGAACATGAGTGTGTATTTCCCTCCAAGGCTGTGAAAATACATATAGAAATCCTCACGGGAGCTCATCTTGAGACAATGAACTCAATGGTGGACAGACAAAGGACAGACAAGGACCTTGTACTTCAGAGAAATTCCAACTCTTCCATCCCTCCTTTCCTGGCTCAAAAAACCTAGATCAGCCATAATGAAGGTCTACTCATCATTAATCACGATATGAGAAAGGAATTTTTTAAGTGAATAAGCTGTAAGTAAAATTAGACAAGACACCTCACAGTGTGTCCATTAACATTACCATCCCAGGATATCGGTGTTTTCTTTACTGTTAACATGACATAACAGTATAGGTCGAAAAACAGGTTAAGATAAGAAAAGTCCAATTTTTCAAGGTAGTGTATGGTCAAAGGGGCTTGTCCTTCAGAACTGGGACTGTTCCCAGCTCTTCTGAGTTACAATCTTCCTCACCTGCCCATTACATAGATGTTCCCTCTGCCCACCAACATGAGCTACATGCATCTTGTGATCAGGTAATGAGGCTCTAATTCTAGGGGGGATGTGTCAGTTACTGTGCATAAGGCTGGTTAAGCATGCTTGTTAGT
>JAQQSW010021894.1:0-10568 GCA_028646575.1 Pseudocheirus occidentalis
TTTTTGTCCACAAAAAAGGATTCTAGAGTTTTATTGCTGTTCTTATTTTGCTTCCTTTTCCTCATGTTGGCCAGTCAATTAATTGTTTTTTGTTTGTTTGTTTGTTTGTTTTAGCTCTGTGAAACTCTGCTTCCAGGGGGGAAACTCTGTTCCAAATTGCTGGAGTTTTCCCAGCTACTGGAGCTATTGGGGGGATGTTGCAAGTCCCCCCAGCTTTGGCTTGCAGAAAGTGCACCCCAGAACCACCACCCAAGACCACGATCTGGATCCAGGCAGCTCAACACAAGAGCACTTGGCCCTGATCAATTGATTCAGCCCCCCCTGTGGAGTCTGCTGACCAGGGGCTCTGAAGCAGCCTGGTGGGGGCCGCCCTGTTCCAGCAGTTCCTTTCCCCCACTGCTTCCTTGCCCCGGGGGCAGATTGGCCAAACTGCTTTACCTCCCCCAAATAAATTTTCAAAGTTTCACTTTTAGTAACTGTCTCTGACCAGGATTTTAAGATCCCCTCAGGCAGGTACTTTAGATCTTTTCTGAAGTAGACTTAAGCTGCGGCTTGGGAGGCTCACTCCTCCTGGCCCCTCTGGGGCTTGGCCTGGCTGCAGATGCAGTTTTGGGTTGGGCCAGTCTCTGCTCCAGTGTGAGCTGCTCCTCTCCCTTCCTCTGTTCCTCATGCCTTGGCAGATGTGGAGGTGCTGGAGGCTGTAGATGATTCTCCTCTGAAGACTGGCTGTGGTGCAACTTGGCTCAGCTCATCCCGGCTCCTTCCCACCACCCCGGGCCTGGTCACGGTCTTGGCTTCAGGCTGGCCCAGCCTCCCCTCCTGGCTGCCCCGATGAGCCCCTGCTACCAAGCTGCCTTCAGCGAGAGATGTATTTTCTGTATTTTTGTGTGAGTCTGAGAGTCATAGACTTTTTCTGGGCTCATAATTTTGTTGGTGTTTAGGGTGGCGGTGTGGGAGCTGTGGGACTTTGCTGCTTCTATGCTGCCATCTTGGCTCCACCCCCTGCATCTATATTCTTTAAGTAAATTGGTCTATAATTTTCTTTCTCTGCTTTGACTCTTTGTGGTTTAGGTATCAATACCATATTTATATCATAAAAATAATTTGGTATTACTCCTTCTTTGCTTATTTTCCCAAGTAGTCTATATAGTATGGGAATTAATTGTTCTTTAAATGTTTGATAAAATTTATTTGTAAATCCATCTGGCCCTGGAGGTTTTTTATTAGGGAGTTCATTGTCCACACTGTTTTTTTTTATGTAGGCTTTGAGGTAGATCAATAATTCTTAAATTCTCTCTCCTGGATCTATTTTCCAGGCCATTTGTTTTTCCAGTGAGGTATTTTATGTTGTCTTCTATTTTTTTCATTCATTAGATTTTGTTTGACTGATTCTTGATGTCTCAAAGAATTATTAGCTTCCACTTGACAATTCTAATTTTTAATGAATTGTTTTCTTCAGTTAGCTTTTGTACTTCCTTTTCAATTTGACCAATTCTACTTTTTAAAGAGTTTTTTTCTTCAATGTACTTTCCCCCCCATTTTGTCAATTGTATTTTTATAGGAATTCATTTTTCCTTCTACCTCTCTAATTTGACTTTTAAAATCCTTTCTGAGATCTTCCAAGAAGGTTTTTTGAGCTTGGAACCAATGCATATTCCCCTTCAAGGTTTTAGATGGAGGTATAGTTACAATGCTGTCCTCTTCTGAATTTATGTTCTGATCTTCCCTGCGTCCATAATAATCATCTATAGTCTTTGATTTTCTGTGTTGCTTCTTGGTCATTGTGCTTGACTTTTTCCTGGCTTTTAAAGTTGATCTCTTTTTCTGGGGGCACAGAGGGCACTGAGCCACAGTTCTTGTTCTGGAGGTTGGGGGCCTCATTATTGACTACATGTGCTTGGGCCTCAGGTTATAGCAGCCTCAGGCTGTAGTTTATCTGATGCTGAGCTGGAGTTGGTAGTGCTGACTAGTGTATACAGCTGCCACATAGGGTTTTACTGAATTTCCCCTAGGTTACACTGAAACTAACCTGGGTGAGGTATGGGGTAGGGTGGTCAGACCACTGCAGGTCACCTCCTCTCAGGGGCTGAGCTAGAGCATGTATAGGCTCAGCTGCCATGGGACACCCATCTACTACACAAGTGATGGTTCTCCACGCTGGTGTCTTCTGGTTCTTTTCTCTGCATGAAGGCACTGAGGGGATTCTGGTGCAGTGCTTGCCTGCTCCACTGCTCTGGGACTCAGTACCTCTCACTGGTTTGCTGTAGTGGGGCTTGCTGGGATGCCTCTCATTCTTAACTGTTTACTTTCAGCCACAGAAAGAGGGACCTTTGCTGTTAATGCCCTAGCCTCACAAGCTAAAAAAAACTACTGCGGAACATTTTCTGCTGGCTCCAGTGTTCCAGGAAATTTTGTGGGGCAGAATTTTCTGGTTTTTTCAAGGTCAGTAAGCAAGAGTGAGAGTATCTTACTACTTGGCTCCTGGAAGTCCCTAATTTCAATCTTTCCCAATATCAGAACTTTTTTCCAGTGGTTCTATCTACTCATTATATGACCAAAATAGTTAATCTTCAGCTTCAATATTTGACCTTCCAATGAATAACCTGAATTGATTTCTTTAAGTATTGACTGATTTGATCTCTTTCTTGTTCAAAGGAGTCTCAAAAGTCCTCCACAACCACAATTTGAAAGAATCAATTCTGTGGCACTCAGTTTTCCTTTCCAACTTTCACAGTCATATATCTCTACTGGACAAAACCATAACTTTGACAATATGAACTTTTGTTAGCAAAGTGATGCTTCTGCTTTTTACTATATAAAATCTGACCTTGTTTTTTTTTCTCCCTCTGTTTGCCAGGAGTGATTGGACCACTTGCCATGACCTTAGATTTTTATGTTATGTTTCAAGATAATGTTTACAGTCTTCTCTTTTTGCCCTCATCAAGAGGCTTCTAAACTCTTCTCCACTTTCTGCCCTCAGAGTAGTATCATCCACATAGCTGACGTTGTTGATATTTCTCCTGGCAGCCTTAATTTTGGCTTTTCATTTGTCTAGCTTAGCATTTTTTTATACTCTGCAATTAAGTTAAATAAAGTGACAATATACAATGTTGTCATACCCCTTTCCCAGTCTTAAATTAATCAGTTGTCCTGTGTTCGGTTCTAACTGTTGCTTCTTGATCCACATACAGGTTTCTTAAGAGACAAGTAAAATGATCTGGTATTCTCTCCTCTTTAAGAACTTTGCACATTTTGTTATAATTCATGGTCAAAGGCTTTAGTGTAGTCAATGAAGCTGAAACAGATGTTTTGTTTTTGCTTTTTCTGAAACTTTCTTGCATTCTCCATAATCCAACTAATGTTGGCAATTTGGTCTCTAGTTCCTCTGCCTCTTCACAATCAGCCTGATTTTCTGCAAATTCTCAGTTTAAAAACTGATGAAGCACAACTTAAAGAATCTTAAGCATAACCTTGGTGGCATGTGAAATGAGGACAATTGTTCGGCAATTTGAGCATTCTTTTGGATTGCCCTTCTTTAGGATTGGGACATAAGCTGATCTTTTCCAATCCAGTATGCCACTGTTGAGTTTTCCAAATTTGATGGCATATTGAATGCAAAAATTTAACAGTAATTAGCTTTTAGGATTTTAAATAGCTCAGCTAGAATTCTATCACGTCTACTAACCTTATAGTTAGCAATACTTCCTAAAACTCACTTGATGTCATTCTCAAGAATGTTTGACTCTGGATCAGTAACCACATCATCATTATCAGTGATGTTAAGATCTTTCTTGTGTAGTTTTTCTGTATATTCTTGCCACCTCTTCTTCATATTTTTGGCTTTTTTTAAGTCTCTAACATTTTTGTCTCTTAACATGCCTATTTTTGCACAAAAGCATTTGATATCTCTAATTCTCTTGAAGATATCCTCTGCCTTTCTTATTCTATTGTTTTCTCCTCTTTTTTTCTTTTTGCATTGCTCATTCAAGAACACCTTCTCTCCTTGCTATTCTCTGAAATTCTGTGTTCACTTGGGTATTATCTTTCCCTTTCTCCTTTTCCTTTTTTTCCTATTTACCCCATCAGGCACCCATTTTGCTTTCTTGCTCTCCTTTCTCTTTGAAATGCTGTGTGTATGAGTGTGTGTGTGTGTGTGTGTGTGTGTGTGTGTTGCTGCCCCTTGTACAATATTATTAATCCCTGTCCATAGTTCTTCAGGCACTTTATCTACCAGATCTAATCCCTATAATCCATCTTGACAAAACTTGATCCGTCTCTGCCCTGCTTCATTTTATCCTCCAAGGACAAACTTGCCTGTTATTCTAATTAACTTGAGATTTCTTATTTGAGCATTTTAATCACCTACATGATAAAATATAACATAATTTGATGGTGTGATTTCTAGAAGTCATTGTAGATCTTCATAAAACTGATCAAGTTTAACCACTTCAGCACCAGTGGTTGGAGTATAGACTGTGATGTTGAATGCTTTGCCTTGGATTCTAACAATTATGTTGTAATTTTTGATATTGTAGCCTAGTCCTACTTTTCTCCCACTTTATTATGAGTTCTACATCACTTCTTCTAAGGAATTCTTACTTACTGTGGAATATGTAATGATCCCCTGAATTAAATTCATCTACTTATTCATACCAAAGATATTCATGTTTAATATTTTCATCTCCTGTTTGACCACATCCAGCTTACCAGGTTTCTTTATAAAATTGATCTTTACACATTGGGCTTACCTTTTATCATCAGAGAAAATGGAAGGATATAAAATAAACCCACATAAATCATCAAAATTTCTATTTATTACCAACAAAACCCAGCAGCAAGAAATAGAAAAAGAAATTCCAATTAAAATAAATAAAGACAATAGAAAATACTTAAGACAAGCCAAGACAATCCCATGAACTATGTGAACACAAATTACAAAACATTTTTCTAACAAATAGATAGACCTAAATAATTGGTGAAATATTAATTGCACATGGGCAGACCAAGTCAATAGAATAAAAATAACAATTTTACCTTAATTATTTTTTCAATGTTATGCCAATCAAACTACCAAAAATATCGTTTAGATCTAGAAAAAAATAATGACTAAATTCATCTGGAAGAAAAAAGGTCAAACTATCAAAGGAATCAATGGAAAAAGTGTGAAGGAATGCAGCCTAACAATATCAGATGTCAAATCTTATTACAAAGCCGTAATCATTAAAACAATCTAGTATTTATAAGAAATAGAGAGGTGGATTAGTGGAACAGATTAGATTTGTAATACTCAATAGTAAATGACCATAGTAACATGATGTCTGATAACCCAAATATCAAAGCTTTGGGGATAAGAACTCAATATTTGACAAAAACTGCTGGGAAAACTAGAGAGCAGTTTGGCAGAAACTAGGTATAGACCAACATCTCACACCATATACCAAAATAAGGTCAAAATGGATGAATAATTTGGATATAAAGGGTAACTCCATGAATAAATTAGGGGAGCATGAAAAACTTACCTGTCAGATACATGGATAAAGGAAGAATTTGTGACCAAACAAGAGATAGAGAGGATCACAGGATATAATATGGATATTTTGATTATATTAAATTTTTAAAAAGTTTTTTTTTCACCAACAAAGCTGATGAATCCAAGATTAGAAGCAAAGCAGGAAACTTGCAGATGGAGAATTTATAGAAAGTTTCTCTGATCAACATCTCATTTCTCAAATATATAGAGAAATTAATCAAATTTATAAGAATTTGAGTCCTTTCCCAATTGATAAATGGGCAAAGGATATTAACTGGCAGTTTTCAGAAGAATAAAACTATTCATAGTTACATAAAGAAAAGTTCTAGATCATTACTGATTAGAGAAATGAAAATTAAGACAACTTTGAGGTACATATAACCCCTATCAGATTGACTAATATGACCTAAAAGGAAAATGACAAATGTTGGAATAGATGTGGAAGAATTGGGACACTAATGCTTTATTAGTGAAATTGTGAATATTCTGGAGAGCAATTTGGAACTGTGTCCAAAGGGCTCATAAAACTATGCATACCCCTTTGACCTGGCTTTGACCCTGTTATTGACCAGCAATAACACTACGAGATCTGTACCTCAGAAATATCAAAAGACCTATGTGTACAAAAATATTTAGAACAGTTCTTCTTGTGTTGGCAAAGTATTGAAATTAATAGAATGCCCATCAGTTGGGAATGGGTGAAAAAGTTGTGACATATGATTGTAGGGAATACTATTATGTTGTAAGAAATAATGAACAGGATGGTTTCAGAAAAACCTGGAAAGACTTATATGAACTCTGCACAGTTATATGAGCAGAACCCAGAAGGAAACTGTATACAGTAACATCAGTATTTTACAATGATCAACCATGAATGACTTGTTTATTCTGATCAGTACAATGATCCAAGAAAAGTCTGAAAAAAAAGATGTGATGAAAAATGCTATCTACTTTCAGAGAAAGAATTGTTGAAGTCTGAATACATATTGAAGCATATTTTTCATTTTCTTTATTTTTCTTCCTTTTTTGCAATATGGAGATATATTTTGCATGATTTCACATTTATAATTGATATTACATTTCTTGCTTTCACAATGTGTGGGGGAAGGGTGGGAGAGAGTGAATTCAGAGCTCAAAAAATTTAAATGAATGTTAGAAATAAATAGTATTTTTTAATGAGAATAAGCTGCTAAATTCAGTTCTCTCATTTTTTGTAGTATATATTCTTTTATTCTATCACAGCTACGAAAATACCTAAAAATGGTCTTTATAGGTAACCAGTCAGAAGAAATATTTGAAAATCTAGGGAGAGGGTAATGATAGGGCAAAGGAATCTGTTGAGGGGTCAGCTTTCTTCTGCTGACAGAAAGAACTTCCTTGCATTCAAAACTGACCTTTTTTTCTTTAAAAGGTACTGCACCCCTCAAATGGCTATCAAATCTGTCCTAGTTTTTTCCCCCCTGAGGAGGAAAAAAGTGGAGGTTTTTTTGTTGTTGTTGCTATTTTTGCTTGTTTATTTGCCATATTTAACTAACCTTTAATAATAGCTAAAACACCTTTTAGAGATTATAGAAAAGTATTTCAGAACCTGGGGTTCACTGACTTTCTAGGTATCCATAGACAGCTTTTTGAGGAGTCTTTAAGTTTGAATGGAAAAAATGCATCTTTATTTTTCCTAACCTATAACTGAAATTTAACATTTCCTCCAGATATTTGAAAATGTTATTCTGAGAACAGAGTCCAGAGGTTTTGCCAGGATGACAAAAGGGTCCATGCAAACAAAAAAAAAACAAAACCAAACATATTAAGAAACCCTTCTAGAAGTTCTCTTTTAGCTCTAAAACCATAATGATTTTATAATACATGCTCTATAAAGATTGAACATAATTACATACATCCTAACTAGACCAGAAGCAGATGGAGCAATATAAGAAAGGCAACACCAAGAACATCAGTTTTCCTCATCGTTTGTCTAAAAGGAATTATTTGATTCTCTTTCCTGGTAGCTATCAGACACAGCTCTTCTTCATTCTCTGGTTTTATGCAAAAAGACTGGAAAAGTCTTTGTTGGTTACCTGGCATTCTTTCCTGGTGCATAGAAAAATAGCATAGAATATCATGAAAACAGGGACTTCTAGGTGCACAGTAAATAGAATGCCAGGCCTGTAGTCAGGAAGACCTGAGTTCAAATTTGACCTCAGATCCTTACTAGATGTGTGACCTTGGGCAAGTCACTTAATCCTTTTGCCTCAGTTTCTCATCTGTAAAAAGAGTTGGAGAAGGAAATATCCAAGCAGTATCTTTTCCAAAAGGGCTGATGAAGAGTTGGACATGACTGAAATAATTAATGAGGACCATTCTACAAACAGCATATCATCAGATTGCCTCTCCTCATGCATTCTACAGATTATTCCAAGAAGACTTAAAGCTGTTTTAATCTTTAATAAATATATTTTCAAAAATACACTCTTAGTTATTAAGGCTTAAAACAGCACTAAGACTTCGGGAATACTGTAGAATGTACTGGGAGAGGCGAAGTGATTGCTTGCTATTTGCAGGAATGCTTTTGTGTCCTTGACTTCAGGGTTGTTTTTAAGAATTGTAATCTCAGTTCTTAGTAGGGACTTTTGATAGATTTATATATTCATAATGTACCACAATTTTCTTTTCAAAACACCCTTATTAAGTATCTAAAATTTGCAAAGTACTGTGCGGTGCCAAAGATACAGAAACAATCGAACAATCACAAGTTTTATGGGGCTTACTTCCTACAGTGGATATGTATCAAGTGTGCATGGCAGCATAAAGCACTGTATTTTGAGTGGGGAAGATTTGGATCCAAATCCTACCTTATATACTTATTAGCAAGGTGATGCTAAGCAAGCCCCTTGATTGTACTGGGTCTCAGTTTTCTTGTATAAAATATGGTTTTGACCTGGATATCCTCTGAGGTCCTTTCTAGCTCTAAATCTGTCATACTATTTTAAGTTTAATATATAAAAATTAAGGAAAGAGAGGAAGGACTCACAAGTACTGGTGTGGGAGGTAGGGTGATGAAGGGAGGCATCACAGAGGAGGTGGCACATGAATTGATCCTTGATAGGACATAAGGATCCAGAAAAGAAGAGATAAGAAAAGGGTATATTCAAAAGGAAAGTTGGGGGGATGTATGTTTTAGGAGAATATTTTCAATTGTAGGCTACTGAGTTTGTATTCTATCTTACGGGCAATAAGGAGTCACTGTATGTGGCTCAGAAGAGCAGGTTAGTGACATAAACAGACCCTTGAGGTCTATATTGGGACAGCTAGGAGAGCGGAGAGACTAGAACTTGGGACAACTGTTAAGAGGCCACAGTAGTTGTCCAAGTAAGAGGAAATGAAGGGCTAAACTAGGGTGGGTGGCTGTGTGAATAGATGTCAGACATTTCTGGGAGGAAGAATTAATGTTTTGGCATCAGATTGCATATGACAGAGGAGAGTTAAAGACAAAAGTCATGTTAAGTTTATATACCTGAGTGAAAGAGACAATAAAGATGCCCTCAACAGAAATAGGTAAAATCAGAGGAGGGAAAGGTTTAGAAGGAAAAATAATGAATTCCATTTGGATACCTTAAGTTTGAACTGTCCTCATTAACAACCCAAACTTCATGTGTCAGGTAAGTCAAAATCACTACCAACCTGACCGCAACTTTCACCCTTGTTCCAGTAAGCCCCAAGTTCTACAGCTCCTGGGAACAGCAGGGTTCTTCCCGTATCATTTGACCCTCCTTCCACCCCTACCTCACTGCCATCACTGAAGGGAGTAACCTTTGTAGAAAAGGGGTACGCCATTCTAGAAAACATCAATACCAACTGTTCATTGATGAACAAGTCATCTCAGGAAGAAAATAGCAGTGCCCCCCAGAACAAGAGTCATGTTTCCAACCCACTGTCTGGAGCCATTTTCTGAAAAAGTGATTCAAGTATAAATATACCCTTGCAACTGCTTCTGCAGTGATGGGAGTCTTTGTCTCCTTAGCAGCTATTACTAGAAACCCAGAAAAGAAAATTCTTACCACCACTTCACAATGCCAAATAGTTAAAAAATCATAAAAAGATAGGACTTTATGAATGGAAATGACATGAAAGTATACACATTATTATGTAAATACGGTGGGGGAGGATGGAGTCTTAATTTAACCTTAGATTTTACTAAAGGAGCACTTTGTACTGTTTAACAATTTCCCTCTCAATTCTTTATATAACTACTTCTCACTTTTGTATTGATTTTTTTAACCATATCAATACTTGACTTTATCACTGTGGTTATGAATCAGTAAGAGAGATATTTGAGCTTATAAATGCTACATTTGATTGACTTTAATTCAACAACAAAAATTCAGTGTTGATTCTTGCATGGGGCTGTTCTTGGTACTAGAAAGATAAACACAATAATAAAACATTTCTTGCCCTCCAGATGCTTACATTCTGCTTGGGGAACAGAACAAGTACACAAATAAGTAAATGCAAAATATGTACCAAGTAATATAAACAAAAGGAAGAGAGTGGGGATTGTTAATGACTGTGGAGATTGATTGTTAAGTGTCTCATGCTGGAAGGTGAATCTGAGTCATGCTTGGACATATCGAGTACAATATGTTCATGGAACACCCAGGTGGAGATATCTAGCAGGCACTTGGTAGTAACAACAATAACAATTTAACAGAAACAAATCTTGGGGAAATATGTTGATTTTAGTTGTATTCCTCTATTTATAATCTTTTGATTACTAACTCTTCTGTTTCCTCACATGTAAGATAAGGACCAAAGCATCTCTAAGAGCGCTTCCAGCTCTAGTCACTGTGATGATTCTATTGTTCCAGGAAAAATTTAAAAGCCAAGAATTTTCTCCAGTTTTTATTTAGGCAGATAAAAGACATTCCAAAGTTAGCTTTTATCATGACTTTGGCAAAATCTTAAAAGTATTTTTTAAATAAAATATTTAATGTTAATTTAATGTCCAAATAAATGCAAAATTGTCTGTAAGTGAATAAAAAAA
>JAQQSW010021895.1:0-10568 GCA_028646575.1 Pseudocheirus occidentalis
AGAGAGAGACAGAGAGAGACAGAGAGAGACAGAGAGAGACAGAGACAGAGAGACAGAGAGAGAGAGAGAGAGAAAACCTAGGTTCCTATAGGGCAGTGGTTCTCAACCTGTGGGTCACAACCCCTTTGGGTGTCGAATGACCCTTTTACAGGGGTCGAACAACCCTTTCACAGGGGTTACCTAAGACCATTGGAAAACACATTTCCAATGGTCTTAGGAACCGAGACACTGCTCCTCTATCCATCTCCAGGTGGGTCCACCCACATGCAGATACTCCCACATACAAATATTAAAGGGTTGCGGCATGAGGGAGGTTGAGAACCACTGCTATACGGGAAGACCCAGTGACAGCATGGAAACACTGCTGGGAACCCAACGTGGCAGGAGAGGGGCCCCACGAAGTATTCACCTAAGGCATAGTCATCAAAAGTACACCATCTGGTAGCTTCCTATTTTTACCAATTATTCTTGCTAACTACAGTCAGTCGTTTACATGCTATAGAAAGAGTCCAAGTGCTATGGGCACCTTCTAAGTTTCTTTGTCCTCAACAGAGCTCCTGTCTTAGTAATATCTTTGGGCCATAGTTCCCTAATTTGTATAAAGGGAAACTTGAACTAAATGATTTCTAAGTTCTTTTCCAACTCTACCATTCTCTGATTCCAAACGGGGGGGAAAATTTGGCAGAAAAGTTAGCCTCCCAAAAGACAGTGAGATAACTCATTGACATGTCTAAATTCCAATCCAAGACCCTCTTTATAATAACCAGAGAGCAATGTGCTCGTAAATCACATGGAGAAAATAAACCCTAGGAGAGTTCCAAGTTTCATGCTCAGTGGCTTTGAGTTATGTGACTTTCCTTTGGTTGACATTCTTTACCTGGAAACCCATCTTATCAGAGGCATGATAATTATGGGTCTCACCATCTTCATTTTGTTTATTCTATTCAAACCATCCCAGGATCAAACTTTGCACATATAGTCTCATCCCAAAAGTCATTCCTTTTTCCTAGTTCACATTGTGAAAAGTACCTCCCAAATTTAGAAAGCTGAATAATTTCCAAGTGTTCTAAAAGCTTAAAAGGGTATTTGAAAATTTAAATATATACACATATATATGTGTTTGTATATATGTATGTATCAACACAAATATACTTACCTATTCATTTATTTTCTGGCTTGCAGCCCACCAAAAGTCACTTGATCATTTGAATACTGAAAATAAGCTGATAGAAAAATCACTGAATTCACGGAACTTCAGCTTACATTGGTAAGAATTTCACCCGTCCTGGTACTGATAATAATTGTGAATTCTCCTCCAGTTAAAGGCAAAATCTGCTGAATGTTCTTCATGCTCTTTAAGTTTCCCAAACAACAAACATAGAAAACTGCTGCCTTCTAAAAAGCTTTCATTATTTACATCCAATCTACTATCAGTTAAACTGTAAACCACTTGTGGGCAGAGACCAGATAGCCTCAGGCCACAAAACATTGCTGACCATACAAAAGGCATGTTAGCTAGCATTTTTCTTAGATCAGAAGAGGATGAGTGGCTTTTTAAGGATATTTTCCAATATTTTATCTGATTAATTCAAAATGCAGCATCAATGGTTACAACAAGAAATCTAAGAGGCAGTATTTCCAGGCAGGGGGAGGGACAGAGGTGGAGGGAGAATTCACTGGGCTATAGATTGTTTATACAATACATATACTTTCCTATAAATTCTAGTCAAAGACTTTTTTAATTTTAGCTTAAGAATGCATGAAAGCTGAAGTTCATGAAATAATTCATTTTATTTCTCGAATTCTTTCTGCTTAGATTAAGAAAACATTCTTATAATGCCTCAAATCTACACTGAATGAAGTCTTTGGCTTCCCCTCTTCAACCAGGCAATGTAAAGATGGTGGCTTCTTTTTACACCTTGAGAGCCTAAAAGGTTTACTTCACTACAATTTCTAATATATATATATATAAAATTGATTTTACTTCCAGGTGCCCCCTATGGGTAACAGAGAAAGTTCAGCTGATGATTTTGTTAATTTAAAAGGATTCCCCACCACCACTCTGGAGTATGAGAGCTCATGTCACTGTCAGTGAGCTGTAAAGAAGTCAGCAAATAGAGACAGGCTACAGTAAGGAAGGAAGTAGGCAAGGGATAGGATACATAAAATAAAAAACAAAGACATCTTGTCTTGGGGGGCTGTTTTGCCAGGATTCAAAGGTACACATTCATAAATAGTTGTGTATTTTTAATACTCACAAAACCAGTTCAATGTATAGCCCCAAGAAAAGAAAAACCCATGTGTCTTATTACAAGAGGAGGAATATGGTGCAGGCACCCGGCTTAGATGATCATCTCTGGCACGCACAGGCATATTCCTTTGACTTCATGCCTTTGTGGCCAATGATGGCAAGCCTATTGCATCTGGCATCTTCTTATGTGACCATCTTAAAATCTTAGCTGCTAAGGCTTAGTTTAAATCAGATAAGATTCAGATTAACAGATAACCAGCTAGCCCATTTTACTAGTATAAAATGAACATCCTCCTTTATGGTTCTACTCCAATGCTAAAAGGTGACCCTGAGTCCTTAAAAGGCCATCAGAGTGCAAGTTCTTGCAGAGACTAAAAACATGACAAGGACCAGGAGTGAACTCAGCCTGTCAGTGAAGAACCAGCACAGCTAAGCTAAAAGAGGCTCAGGACCAGTAGACTAATTTGTGGGGGGGGGGGGAGTCACATTAATTTATAAAGCAAGGAAAGAATGTACCCACTGATGAAATCATGGCTCTTTGAAGGACTGAAATTAGTTGAGTAAACCCCACATTTTCAATATTAAGTTAATTGTGTTCTAACTTAATGTTTTCTTTACTGTTGCCCACCTGGAGAGGGCTGGTCAAAGTAATTGCAAAAATAAGAAACAACAGGTATGAAGTATCTTGCTAGAAAGCCATGAGTACAAAGAAAACACGCTGTGGGGTTTCTGCCCTAACAAAATTTACAATTCTAGTAAGCTTGAACAAAAGTGCCTCTTGGTGTCTTGTGAGGCAGCATGGTCCAGTAGACAGAGGGCTGGTCTCAGAGACAAGAAGACCTAAGTTTAAGCCACACGTTGACAGATGTGCGAGACAGATGTGGTGGGAATCTGGGCAAGTCAATTAACTTCATTGTGCTCCACGCAACTCTCTAAGACTATAGGGTGCATAGAAGGTACTGATGTTATTAGTAGACAGAGCTTCCATATCTGAGGGTGCTTTGTGCCAATGAAATCACAAGTTCAGTTCCTATCACTATTTCTTGATATCTTAAATGCACTTATGATAAATAATGGGTGAGGCTAGAACTGTAGCAGTTTAAAAATAATCGTAATCCAAATTCTTTATATGTAGGGTCCTACTAGCTACCTGAAGGATGCAAGTTAATGAGAATTTTAAATCTCATTAATCACTCCACTCAATAGAGAATTCTTCAAAGAAAAGGCTGGACATTTCAGTATCTTTTCAGGGTCACCTTTCTCAGAAAAAGACAAGCAAGTACATAAAAATGTGAAGGTTGATGCAGAACTTTTTCTTTAACAGAAAGATGCTTAAGGCAATGAGGTAACTAAACTATGCAGTGTCTGCAAAAATGGTCATGAAGTTACTGGACATTCTTACTGATGCCAGAACATTAATTTACACCTGCAGAAAAGGTGACAAAACAAAATTTGAGCAACAGACCATAAAAGCCCTTCTAAGATCAAAACAATCATTCCAAGTCACTGGAAACTTGAATAGGTCTGGATCAGCGTAAAAATCTTGGGCACCCAGGCATGTTAATATTCCCACACTAATTATGGAATTACTAAGAAGAATCCAACTCCTCTCATCTCCAATGGCTGCATGAGATTTTACACCTGATCTGAACCAATATAGAATCCTGAACAGTGACATTTTATTTTGGAAAAAAAAATTGTAATAATCAATGAATGATGTTTCTAATGTTTTTATAAGCTGTCTTCTAAACCCTAGAAAGATACAATTCATATATTCTGATCAACAATTAAAATGAATGGCAATAAACACTGCCATTCCTGTGGGAACCTGCAAAATGTGTGATCATGTGGGCAATTTTGCAGACTAAAAAGATGCAATGCTAACATATTTGCATTCACACAGATCTGCGTAACACTACAAACTATTTTCCTACTCATCTCAACTGAAACCACATTACGCTTATACCAATGCTATACATGAGAAATGTCTCACATATTTCATTCGATTTCTTGTTGTCTCTATTTTTCTATGCAAAATGGAAATAACATCCCAAGACCTCTCATGCGGCAACTGGGTAGACAGAGATAAAGACTATATGAATTGTTTTGGAAGTAGGGTGCAACTAGGTGGCAAAGTAGATAGAACACCTGGTCTATCATCCTCATGAGTTCCAGTCCAGCTTCAGACATTTACTAGCTATGTGATCCTGGACAAGTCACTTGACCCTGTTTGCCATAGTTTCCTCAACTATAAAATGTTCTAGAGAAGGAAACGGCAAACCACTCCATTATCTCTGAGTGGGACTTGACTGAACAACTCAACAGCCACCACCACGACCACCTTGGAAGTGAAGCATTCAGCAACATGGAAAATAAAGGCATAAGTACTATTACTTTTATGACTCATATATCTGAGGGCATCTCATAGCAGATTTATTACAAACGCTACCTAAAATATTTAAGTAATCTTTTGCTGGGAAAGAAAACCCCCAATGATATGGCAAGGGTTTAGGAGTAGGGTTTTCTGAACTCTTTCCAAAACATAATAGATCCACAGCTCTGTAAGGTAGCCAGCTCGTATTTGTCAAGTCTTACTGACAAGAGAATAGATCAGTTTTACTTTGATGTGTCCAGTTTTCACATTTGTTTTACTTCCTTAGCCAGGGCCACATACTTGCTTGTTTTTTCTGGGTTGGTTTTTTAGGCCATTTCTAAGTCAGCCAGCTATATCAATAAGTCCTAGTGCTTTGAAAGCTGACTATAGAGTCTAACCCAAGGTCTGCTGACCTGTGAGTGGGAACCTCAGTATATCTTGTCACTGTCATTCTGCCAATCAATAAGTACTTATTAAGTGCCTATTATGTCAAGCACTATGTTAATTACTGGGGATACAAAGAAAGGCAAAGGAAAAAAATAAGGGGACTCTCAAATGCTCTCACATTTCCTCTAAATACACCCTTAGTTCACACTTAAGGTATTAGGCCAGTGCCTTCATCCTCCCCTCACCTCTACCTGAGGCATAATTGCTGAGGTATAACCTCAGTAACATTCTGCCTGTTGATATGATCCGTAGCAACAACAATTTTCCCTATCATTTGTCAAGCTGTTCTTAGTGGCAACTGTATTGATCAAAATCACTGCAACAAATTTTTCAGCACCCCATCCCACCCCCAGCCACAACAGATTGTCTTCCTTTAGCCATGAATCAGAGAGAAATATGTCTTTGGCATCTTGGTTCCATGATGATACAAGGATGCACTCTGTTTCCATATTTGAGAATTAATGTTGAGTTATTTTTATATTTTCTCCTTGGAAAATATGCACTCCATCTTACTATATTTTAGGGACATAAAAGTGATATTCTTTTAATTGACTAGTTCATAGCAGTTGAAGAAGACTTTCCTGAAGAAGACATTCTTTCCTTTGCAGTCTGGGAAGAACAGGCATTGTTGATTTTAGTTACTTCCTTTTCACTGTCTTCATGGGGTAACAGGAAGAATCACGAGAAACTTTGGGATGATATGGATGATAATTTGGTCAATAACAATCTGATGCACTCTGCAATGACTTCAAGGATGGTATTGATCTATTTCATAATTCCAAGAAAATAAGATACAATAGGTACAGCAAACACATTTTATTGCTTCAGTTTTTACTGCTATCCTTGGGATGTTTTTCCTCCAAACGTGACATGAGTATTGTCAGTAGCTTGTCTTTGATTATGTTTTAGTTAATTCCCTGGTTAATTATGGTTCAGCTTGGTTAACATGCCCAGGTCTCCTCAACCCCTAAAAAACCCTTTCATTTGATCCAACCATCCCTGTTAGTTATCTTCCTGTTTCTACTCCCTCCCTCAACCAGACTTCTTACAAAAACCACCTAGTGACTCCTCTTCCTCTCTTCTCAGTCTTATTAACCCCATGCAATCTGGTTTCCAACTTCATCATTCAACTAAACAACATCATCGCTCTCTCCAGTGACCTTTTAATTGTCAAATCTAATGACCTGTTCTGAATCCTCATCCTTCTTGACCTCTCTGTAGCACCTGACATTGTTGACCATCCTCTTCTCCTGGACACTTTCCATAGTCTGGATTTTCATGACACTGCTCTTCCTCCTACCTGCCCAGTCACTCTATCTCCTTTGCTGGACCATGACAACTAATTGAGGGTGTAGCCCAAAGTTCTGCTGTGGGTCCTCTGATTTTTACTCTCAATATTCTCTGAATGATCTCATCAGCTCCAAGGAATTCAACTATCATCTCTATATAGATGATTCCCGAAGCTAAATATTCACTCTTAGTCTCTCTCCTAACTTAGCTCCAGCCCTACCTATGTCATGAGCTACTGAATACTTAAAACTGAATGTTCCGGGGATACCTCTTAATCATCATGCAAAAGCAGAACACATTTCCCCCCAGATCCATCCTTCTCTTAATTTACCCTATTATTGTGAATGGTACCTCGATCTTTCCAGGCATTCTTATAGTACCCAACTTTGGTGGCATTCTGAACGCCTCACTTTCACTCACCCCACATATTGAATTAGTTGCCAAATCTTGCCATTTCTGTTTCTACAACATAGGGCAGCTAGGTGGCACAGTGGATAGAGTGCTGGGCTGGAAGTTAGGAAGACCTGAGTTCAAATTCAGCCTCAGACACTTACTAGTTGTGTGACCCTGGGCAAGTCACTTCACCTTGTTTGCCTCAGTTTCCCCATCTGTAAAATGCGTTGGAGAAAGAAATGGCAAACCGCTCTAGTATCTTTGCCAAAAATAAATGGGATCACAAAGAGTCAGACACAACTGAAACGATTAAGTAACGACAATTACTATAACAATTTACATACATGTCTTTCACTCCATTCACGCCATTGCTGTCCTTATTCAGGCTCTCATCATCTCTCACCTAGCTTCCTAATTGGTCTCCCTGCATCACATCCAACCCATCTTCCACATAGATGCCAAAATTATTTTCCTAAAACACAAGTCTGAACAAATAATCCTTAAACACAGAGTCAATTCCAATGGTTTCTTATTACATTTAGGATATAATACACTAATATAAAATATATATAAATATATATAATATATAATAAATATAAACACAAAATATAAAACAAATATAAACTAATATTTTAATCTCTTCACAACCTGGCCCCTTCCTACCTTTCCAATATACATTACTCCCCTCTAAAAGCCACTAACACTGGCCAACTTGTGTTTACTCATGCATGGCATTCAATTTCCCATTTCCATGCCTTTTTGCTGACTATTCTCTATGCCTGGAAAAATCTCCAACTATACCTCAACTTCCTGGTTTCTTCAAAACTCAATTCATCTGTCACCTTCTGCATGAGGTCTTTTCTGGTCCCCCCAGCTGCCAGAGCCTTCCCCTCAAAGGTTACATTGGACTTTGATTTGTAATTATCTTACATATACCTTTATATGTACATGATATCACCTCCATTAAAATGTGAGTTCCTTCTCTGTGACGCCAGGTCATAGAACAGTGCCTGACCTATAGTAAATGCTTAATCTGATTGACCAATTGTGATTCTCTGCATAATTCTTTGTTTACAATATACTACAACTGGCTCCTCCCTACCACATGCTTCTCCACTGGCCTCTGGTGATCCTTGGCTTCTTTTCTTCAAAGACTACTATTCTATGACTCATACCCAGGCGTGGACTGGTAAACGTTTAGCAACTAGCTCTCTGGGGAAAAAAATGTTGGAGGACATACTTTTCAATTTAATCTACCTTATTAACATTTTCTAACATAAGTCTAGAAATCGACAAGTCAATAAACTAAGCTCTGACCTGTAGCCTTTGCTGATTTCTGAGGTATAAATGTTCACACTAAAAATTTAACAATGGCCGTGACTCCAGCACACACCTCCTCCATGATGCCACTGGTCCTCTTCAAAAATGAAGGATGAACAACAGCAATGACCATACAATATACTGGAAGAGCAATACTGTTCAAAAAAAAGATGTGCCTTTATTTCTTAGGAAAATTTAGGGTAATTAAAGATAAAATTTTCCAAAGGCAATTCAGTGTGTTCTTCTCCTCCTGTTCAATTTTTACTATAATGGCTCACATTCCTATATAGCTTTATAGTTTCAACATGCTTTACGTACCCTATGTCATTGAGATAATATGAGAAACAAATACTCAGAAAAATCAGATGACTTGCCCATGATTATACAAAGCCAAGATTTGAACCCACGTCTTCTGACCCCAATGATCTTTCCATTGCCTCACATATTTGAAAGAGGCATTTTGCCAACTAAAACTCCATTACTAGAACAAATAATAACAATAAGGATAATTGAGGTACCACAGTTATAATTTAAGTGATAGCACCAAAATCCTAAACACATTACCTCACCCACATGAGTCAAACCATCACAATGAATGTCTGAGACAAGAATGTAATTGATCTATGGGAGGACAGCCAAGTACTTCTTGAAAGGATGATATTTGTGAATATTTTCTTCATCTCAACATCCTCACAACCTAAGTCAAACACGCAGTTAGAGATATACTACAGGAATAGAGTACATCTGTCTATGTTATCATATTTCTGCTTCATATCCACCTGGAGATATTCAAAACAATAATTTGCTTTCTCCAGACCTCTGCCATATGAAATATACTGGTATTCAACAAATGTCTGTAAATTGTTTTAAAAAAATCTTCAGGTATCCTTGAGTTCTGGTGCCAGAATCTTCAGTCAGTTACACTGTACCCATTTACTACACTTAGAAATAAAACTAAAGATTAAAAGTTTTCCTTGAATGAGTAGAAAATAAAGTAAGATGTCAGTCTGTAGTATGGCAGAAGTTAAAAAAGATTCATTGGACAGGTCCTCCCAATAAGAAGATTCGTAATGCCAAGTCTATGCATTAATTTTCAGATATTATACTGATATATGGGGTGTGATCTGCAACAAATCTTGAGAACTTTTGTATAGAAACTACTAATTGGATAATGAGTAAACCAAGTCACAAAACTTCTCCAAATCAAAAGAAATTATTTGTCCCAAAGTCATCTCATAGAGCTGAGGTCTGATAAATTGAAAATATATTCTACTTAAGATCCTGAATGATGAAATACAATTAAAATATTAAGTATTGGAACATGTTAATTTGTATCCCATCAAAAGAATGTTTTTTTAACTACAGATTAGTATTTCATCTTAAGAATTCAGAAATTTGTAAACATCCCTAATCTTCATGATAGTTAGATAAATCAATAAGTTAGCAATATGAAGTATCTAGAAATTTGGAAGCCATTGAAGAAAAAGTAATGAAATGAGGAAGGAAAGGAAACCCATCTATAACACAGTAGATAAGTCTCAAAAATTTGCCTGTGACACAGAAAGATTAAGTGATTTGTACATGGCCACATAGCTTGTTTTGTTAGAGATGATAGTTGAACTCATAGCTTCCTAATGCCTGGTCCAGTACATCTGTTTGGTCAAACTCAAAATGCAACAGGAACCATTAATCCATATATAAGGATCCCTGAGGATCATATAATAACTTAGTTTTAAAAGAATGATATTGCACCTAGAGCCACAGTGTTGGAGAAAAGGCAGGCACTTGCCTGAACTCTCCCTCATTCCTCTCCAAATAACTTTAAATAATGCCTCAAAAAGAATTTTGGAGCAGCAAAACCTATAAAAGGATGGAGTGAAACAATTTTCCAGCTGAAGACAAATTAGAAGGAAGGCAAGAAAGGTCTGTCACACCAGGTGAGAGTAGAATGCAGTTCAGCTCCAGTGCAAGCTGCATCAGTGCAGGATCCATTCCAGTAAACTTGCAGCAGGCTTTGGGGGTGACTGAAGCAGCAGCTGCAGTGGAGGCTTCAGACCTCTCAGTCTACAGATGGCAAAGGGTTTGGACAAATAGTCAAAAGAAGATTACAGAGGTCCCTGTACAGGGTACGGGACTCTGTTGCATTGCCCATACGTGGATATGGGACTTAGTCCTAGGTCCCAGTCCAAGGTCAAGAGCAAGCACTAGCACACTAGAGAGTACAGCCACAAGAAAATGGGACCCTGGTCACACTTCTGGGACAAAAAAGTATATTTGTGGTCACTCACAGACTTAGAGAACACGCCAGAAGAGTCGTAAACACACTTCTCCTTAGGTTATACCACCTTGGAAGAACCAAAAACCTTTAGACCCCCACAATTAGTTCACAAAATAGCTGTTTAAAAACTTGAAGTTTGGGAGAGTATGCCCTCCACTCTGAAAGCAAAGTGCAACTTTAACACATAAAGTTACAAGTCTGGAAATATAAGCAAA
>JAQQSW010021896.1:0-10568 GCA_028646575.1 Pseudocheirus occidentalis
TACATACATACATACATACATACACATATATAATTATTATTGTTATTATTAACTACATGCAACTAGAAATTAATAATTAATAATTAACAGGTACTGGGGTAGGGAGGCCCACCCTGCCCTACCAGAAAGTTAGAGGGGCGTTGGAGGAGGGTATAAAAGAGAGCAGATTGGGGGAGGGGCTTTACAGTGGGATTGCTGTTTTGGGTTTGGGGGTAGGGGAAAGACGGGGAGAAAATATGTAACTCAAAATCTGGTGGAAATGAAATATGTAAACGAGAAAATAAATAAAGTAATTAATTAAAAAAACAAACAAACAAAAAAAAACCAATCCAGCTATACTACCTACTTGCCTGTCCTGACACGTAATCATCTCTTTCTTACCTCCAAGTCTTTCTGGATATCTCCTGTATTCTCTCCCTCCTAATCTCCATCTCTTGTTTCCTGCCAGACCAGCTCAGGAACCACCTTCTACATGAGGTGCTTTTGCCTTTGTATCCTCAACACTAGTGCAAAACCTGGCACATAGAAAGTGCATAATAACTAGTTTGATTATTAAGCAAATTATTGAAGATTTATGAATAGAAATAGAAGCAGTAATCAGAAGGAACTCTACGCTCACTAACAAGTTATAATAAATGAACCATATTTCCTTTATAATGTCATAGCGATCGGGAAGACATTGTATTCTTGTGCTTAATGTAAAAAAAAGTAACACAAAATATAACAGATGGAACAAAAGACTAGAATCCAAATAAAGAGCTTTGTGATTTTTTTAATCCCACTAGGTTGTAGTACCATAAAATGTATTAAGGGTAGGAATGGTAAAACAACATGATAATACATTCAGCTGTCATGAAAAGCACTAAGCAGATCCAAGAGCATCCTTAGAAAAAACACAGAGATGAAGAGGGATAAACAAAAAAGCTAAATATCAACAAGCATTTATTAAGCACCTGCTTTGTGTTAAGCACTATGCTAGGTACTAGAGACAGAAAGACAAATGACACTCTCAAAATGCTTACATACTATCAAGGAAGACAAAATGTACACAAACAAGTCTATGCAGAATACATACAAAATAAATATGTGATAATTTGGGAAGTAAGATCATAAGGAGTTGGTATGAGAGAAGATCAGGAAAGGCTTCACGCAGAATGGGATAAACGGGCTGAGTCCTGAAGAAACAAGAAACTCAAAATGCTGAGAGGAGGAGGGGTTGCGATCATAAAGAATGGTCAGTGCAAAGATATAAAGAAGAGAGATGGAAAGTTGTGCACAAGGAAGAAGGCCAGCTTGGCTGGACTACAGAGTGCAGGAAGGCATGTAATGTTTAATAAAGCTGAAAAGGTAGGCTGGGACTAGGTTGTATTTATTCTAGATGCAACAGGCTCCAGAGCCACTGGAATTTACTCAATAGGGAAGAAAAATCACTTTGGCAGCTTGAACATGGATTGGAGATATGGAGATTCAAGGAAGGATGTCATTTAAGAGTCTACTACGGCATGAATGCAGGCAAGAAATGATGAGGAGTTTTTCTAGGTTGGCTGCCATGTGAGTAAAAACAGTTACTTTTAAAGAAGTCTTTTTACTGTCTAAAAAGATCAGAGGTAACATATGTCTAGATTAGATTTAACTGTTTTTGTTAAATTTTATCCTTAGACAATTTTCAGTATTGCCCTAGAATTTAGGTTATGTATTACATTAATAAGTATTAAGTTCATGAATAAGCATTCTGCCCACCACCAAATTCCAAAGCCTTATAAAATTATTTTTGTAAAAATGTCAATTATAGGGTTGAAAATCTATCAAAGTAGAATAAAACCTTTTCAAAATTTTGGTTTTTCAAAACTGAACCACCACTTTATAAACCAATGTGTTAAATCATGCCTTTTTCATATTTCAGGGGATATACTTTGACCTCCAATATATCTATATCCCTAGAGTAAAGAGTCTGGTAATATACAGAGTTCTATTATCTACAATCTCTTTTTACCTGTAGCAACTTGCTCCATAAATGCAAGGTATTCTCCCGGGATGATTTTCCCCAGAATCTTGTGGAACAGCTTTGCTTATAGCTGAACTTGAAGCTTCAAGGTCAGAGCTCAGTTCTGAGTCAAGTCCTGGGTCCTTATTTTGGAATAAGTTGTCATGGTGACTCTTGAGAGTCTTAGAATATTCCATGGGCACATCTTTTTCATATTCATCCATCTCATTTATTTTGCTTGTAGGAGATGTTCTATGTGCACAGTCCTCATCATGGAGATTTTCATTGATATGCTCTCCTGGGATTTCAGATTTTTCAGATTTGGCCTTAGTCATTTCTGTTTTACTTAAACCTATTACAACAGATGATCCACTAATTTCCTATAAAGACAAACCAAAAACAAATTGTAACACACACTTACTATCAGAAGCTTAAAATTACAGGATCCATTTTGTTAGCTATCTCTACTGAATCCCTTACAGATGCATTTCCCATCTTTAAAGGGATGCCTAGAACATCAGACAGCTAAGTGATTTGGCCAGGTCATGTTGCTAGTACACTGCTTCTCCTGAACTGAAAAGATCTGAAAGATCTTTAAGAGTTTTAACTTTTTTTTAACTTTTAAATTTTAACCTTTTTTTCCCCAGTGAATACCAAAATTGTCCATAATAGAAAAGTACATTTTTTACCACGTCTACTCTCTACTCCAAGTCATTTATGATCTCACTGACCTGGGTACATATTCCCTCTAACAGCAGATAAGAAACCATCCAGGCTTTCTTATTCTGTTTGATTCTTATCAGTCAGTGAAAAAAGCATTTATCAGGCATCTACTATGTATCAGACACTGTGCTAAACTCTGAAAATACAAGGCAAGGCAGAAGACAGGCCTGGCATCAAGGGATTCAAGACAGATGAAGAGGGATTCCCAAGGGGGTGTGCCTCTTGACATTGTAAGGCTGTCTATCAATTATCCCCTGCTCTCATGACACAACTAGCTCATCTCCTTTCCTCATCATCCTATATGCTGCTTTTTTTTTCAATTTATTTTTAGTTTTCAACATTCATTTCCACAAGATTTTGAGTTACAAATTTTCTCCCCATTGACTCCTCTACCCCCACCACCTTGATGGCAAGGATATTGGTTCTTCTTTCCCCAGTCTGCCTTCTCATATATTCCCCTCATCCCTTCCCTTACACCCTTAACCCTTACTTTCTTATAGGGCAAGATACATTTCTATATTCTACTGTCTATATGTCTTATTTCCTGGCTGCATGTAAAAACAATTTTTTAATATTTGTTTTTAAAACTTTGGGTTCTAGATTCTCTCCCTTCTTTCCTTCTCACCCACCCCCACTGGGAAGACAAGCAATTCAATATAGGCTGTACATGTGTAGTTACACACAACATTTCCATAGTAGTCATGTTCTGAAAGACTAACTATATTTCCCTCCATCTTATCCTGCCCCCCATTTATTCCATTTTCTCATCTGACTCTGTCCCTTTTCAAAAGTGTTTGCTTCTGACTAGCCTCTCCCTCAATCTGCCCTCCCTTCTATAATCCCCCCCCCCCCAACACACACCTCTTATTCCCTTCCTCCTTACTTTCCTTCAGGGTAAGATACTTGAATGTATATGTTATTCCTTCCTTAAGTCAAGAGACTAAAATAATTTAGGTAATTTTTCTCTTGCCTCTTTTATGTGAGATAACTAATCCTATCTATCTATCCCTTTTTCCTCTCAATATATTCCTCTCACCTCTTAATGTTATGTTTTAGATATCATCCCTTCATATTCAACTCACTCTGTACCCTGTGTGTGTATAATACACACACACACACACACACACACACACATATATATATACACATACATATATACACACATATACCCACCTACACATATAAATGTATATATACCTACATGTATATGCATACATACATATCTACAAGTATAATACACAGATGCACACGTGTATGTATACAAACACACACATATCCTCTTCAGCTATCCTAATACTAAGAAAAGTCTCATGAGTTACAAATAGTGTCTTTTCACATAGGAATGAATGTAAACAGTTCAACTTTAATAAGTTCCTTATGATTTTTCTTTCCCGCTTGAAAGTAAAATTTTCTGTTCAACTCTGGCCTTTTCATCAAGAATGCTTAAAAGTCCTCTATTTCTTTAAATATTCATATTTTCCCCCTTAAGTATTATACTGTTTTTCTGGGGAGGTGATTCTTGGTTTTAATCCTAGCTCCTTTGACCTCTGGAATATCATATTCCAAGTTCTTGAATCCCTTAATGTCAAAGATATTAGATCTTGTATTATCCTGATTGTGTTTCCACAATACTCAAATTGTTTCTTTCTGACTACTTGCAATATTTTCTCCTTGACTTGGGAATTCTAGAATTTGGTTATGATAATCCTAGGAGTTTTCTTTTTGGCGTCTTTTTCAAGAGGTGATCAATTAATTCTTTCAATTTCTATTTTACCCTCTGGTTCTAGAATATTAGGGAAATTTTGCTTGATAATTTCTTGGAAGATGATGTCTAGGCTCTTTTTTTATCATGGTTTTTAGGTAGTCCAATAATTTTTAAATTATCTCTCCTGGATCTATTTTCCAGGTCAGTGATTTTTTCCAGTGAGGTAGTTCACACTGCCTTCTATTCTTCCATTTTTTTTATCTGTTTTATAATATGTTAATTTCTCATAAAGTCATTAGATTCCATTTGCTCCAATCTAATTTTGAAGAAATTATTTTCTTCAGTGAGTTTTTGAAATTTCTTTTCCATCTGACAAATTTGGCTTTTTTTCTTTAGACATTCTTCTCCTCTTTTGCCATTTGAGTTAAGTCTATTTTTTAAGGTGTTATTTTCTTCAGTCAGATTGCTGACTCTCTTTTCATGATTTTCATGCTTTTCTTGCATCACTCTCATTTCCCGTCCCAATTTTTCCTCTACTTCTCTTACTTGATTTTCAAAATCCTTCTTGAGGTCTTCTATGGTCTGCTACCAGTTCATATTTTTCTTGGAGGCTTTTGATGCAAGAGTTTTGAATTTGTTGTCTTCTGCTTCTATGTCTTGATTGTCTTTGTCACCAAAGAACGATTCTATTTCTATTTCTCTTCCTCTATTTGTTCATCTTGGCAGTCAATTGACTGACTTCTGAGCTCTCTGCTACAGTAGAACTCTGCTTCCATCGTGAAGAGTGCTGTGTCCCAAATTTCTGGGGTTTTGCACAACTGTTCTCCAAGCTTCTTCTAGGAACCTGCCTCAGAACTGTGAGGATGACATCTTCTCTGAAGCTGCCACAAGTTCTGCAATGCCAGCGCTCCTCACCCCAGGACCAACACCCAAGACTGAGACCCAGATCCAAGCAGGACAAGGCAAGAGAATCCTCCCTCGGCACCAGCAAAGAGAGTCCTACGTTTGCCCTCTGGTCAGCTGCAACTGTTGCCATCTCTGTGACCACAAGGGCAGGGGCTGGACCGTGTTCTTCTCACCCAGGTCCCACAGAGTCTCCACATTGACCTTTTACTTTCTCTTTGGCATTTATGGGTTCAGAAGTCTGGAAACTGCCACAGCTGCCGACAATTCAGTCCCTGAAGTCTGCTCTGGCCCAGTCTGTGTTACTGGTCTGTGTCGGTGCAGTCCACATGGGACTGCACTCTGCTCCCATCCCAGTCTGACAGATCGTTCCTGTTGGCCTGCCAGGCTGCCTTCAGTGGGAGATTTGTTTCTCTCTGTCATTTTGTGGGTTCTTCAGCACTAAAATTTGTTTAAAATCATTTTTTACAGGTATTGGAGATAGTTGGGGCACGAATTCAAGCAAGTTCCTGCTTTTACTCCAGCATCCTGGCTCCATCCCCCCATATAGTTCCTTGGCAACATGATCCAGTTTAGTCTTACCCTAGCTGTGCATATATATTGCTCTGCAGGTGCCCCACAAATTCATTTCATCAGAGACTGTGGCAGCACATGACTCTTAGTCACAAAGGATCACTGGAGGAATACTGATACTAAAAAGATAAGCCTTTGTTTCAACAACTTTTGGGTCACTAGAAATAATGAATAATTTCCTAAAGGCAGTTTTTTCTTGCTCTATCACGTTAAATTTTAGGCCAGATTCACTGTCTAGCTATAACATCTGACCAGTTTCTATAGCTAATGACAGGCCTGACCTATTAGTTGCCTACTCAACTATATACCATAATTTAGAAAACAGGCATTCTTCATCCACTTGGTTGGTCTCATGTGACTAGACAAGTGACTAGTTAGTTTGGATTCTTTTGAGTGTTTAAGGGCCTAATTTAGTAGACTGTTGTTTTGGGCCTCAGTGGAATGATCACAAAGTCTCAATTACAAATAGAAGCATATGAAGGTCCTTAGAATCTAGAATCCCTCTTCCATTTGGACTCTGTGCTACACCTCCTCAATAGTGCAAACGCCTATGGTGAGCATATCTCCCTACTTTATACCCCACTTAATATTAATAATAGTAGAATAAAAACTTTTATGTTCTTTAAAGGAATCTTTTATTATTTTTGACAAATGACTGGAAGACACCTTGTTAGAAGAGAGCTTTTAGGGTAGAATTTTGCTCTACCAAGTGACATACTTTTTTTCCATAGTCAACAAACAAAAAGCAAAGTAGAATTTTGTACCATCCATATATTTTAGTAAATATATGACTGTAATAATGAAACTATAAATATTTTACAGAACACCTATGGAAGAGAAAGAAAAACTAAATTTTTTTTTAAAATTACCTTTGATGAACTGGTAGAGTCATCAGTAAACATGCACTCTTTTCTTGGGTCCTGTTTTGCTTCACTATTTTCTGAATTTTCTGAGGAAGACAATCTTTTCTTTCTTTTTGATGATGTTGAATGCATGCAGAGTCTTCTTTTTGTTATTCCATTATCTTAAAAAATAAATTATATATCACTTCACTAGGTAATGTGATCACATTAAACTAATTTTTCATTTATATTAATGCCAATTTGTCCAATAATTATTTACAAAGTTATTTTGAATTTCAATACCTGATTTCTTTAGTAGAGAGTCACAGGCAAATAGAATCACAAAATTAGAACAGCAAGTAATTTCAACCATCAGTTCAACTCCTTCCATTCACAAATATGGAAACAGAAGCTTTGAGAAGTGAATTAAAACTCATGACCTGCAACCCTAGATCCTATACCACATCTATATGCTAAATGAATGTTCTCTCATGAGAAAAGGCTTTTAACCCAGCAAGGTTAATAAATTTTATATATGTGTAGATCATTTTATGAAGATTATGATATCTCCCCCAAACAAAGGATGGACTTAATCTGAAATTTTATAACATAACATAACATTAACATAACATAACATACTTGAAGCTATATCACAGGCAACATAAAGTCAAATGCGAATACAAATGAAATAATTTGAGAAACTGGCCTTCTCAGGGGTAAAAAAAATAGCAATGTTCTTGAAAAAGTCAAGTCATATATAAGCATTAACTGTCTACTGCAGGCCTGTACAACCTAAGGCCTATGGACTGCTTGTGGCACACCAAAAGATTTCAGGAGGCCCACAAAAAATGTAGAGGAAAACATCCACCTGAAATCCTTTGGCATGCCTGTTGACTGTAAGTGGTCCACAGGTTGTATAAGCCCGGTTTACTGTCTGCCAGACACAGTGCTAAATGCAGGGGGAAAACAGCGAAACTTTTATTGTTAAATTTACAGTTTACCAAGTTATTCCCAAGATATTTCCTAGACAAAAGGAAAATTGAGCTAGTGGTTTTGCAATCAATAAATGAGCCAATACACCTCTTATTTTTAAAAGCCCTGTCTTTGCTTTTTGAAGGTCCCAGGCTCTTGCATTCAAGTATCGCCTTGCTATGACAATAATAACTAGGCAGCCAATTCTGGTTATGAACCTCTCCTACATTATATGGGCTGGTTTTCAGACAGTAGATAATACAATCTTGTCAACTAACTTTTTTTTTGCTTGGTAAGACCTACCCAAACTGGAGTCCCACTAACATGGCCCCCAAAAACTAAAAACTCAGGGTTACTTCCATATCATAATGAAGCCCTAGAACAAGGCTTCAGTGAAAGAAAAAAAAGTCAGGAAAACATCATCTCATTATATACAAATATCTCCATGCAGGATGCTTGAGATATGTCTAAAGATAAAAACAATTGTCATTTTAATGCATAATTCAAACTAGAAAACTTTAGTAGCTTAAGTACTAGTTAATCACTGTCACTTTCCACTTAGGCATATAAATAATCTTTTTTCTATGACATGGAGTCACAATTCAGAACACTCTTTAATGCATTCTCAATTTATATTAGCCTCATTCTGCATAAATATAAATTTTAGTTTTTTGAGAGTAGAGAATGTTTCATTTTTTCACTTACACGCTCCTCAGTGCAAAGCACAAAGTCCACATCACAGTGCATCACAGTCAGCATTTAATGACTGCTTGGCTGACGATCACAAGAGCATTTTAATGTAACTTAGGAATATAGCTGTCTTTCACATAGCTCCCTTTATAAAAGTCTAAGGCCCAGAAGTAACAGAAGCCCACTTTCATATAACTGATTATACAAAGCAGAATACATATATTATTTCACTTGATATTCAAAGAATTCTTGTGCTGTTAGTACTGGTGTGATCGTTTGTCAGCTAGCTTTGGAGTCTGAAAGACATGAGCCTCTGACACATGGTACGGTAGATTACTGGCTATTGAGAGTCAAAGGACTTGGGTTCAAATTCTGTTTTTAATGCTTACTACCTGTGTAACCTTGTGTCAGACACTTAATTTCTTTGGGCTTTAGCTGTCTCATCTGTAAAAATGAGGGGGTTAGAGGTTAGGTGGCCTATGAGATCTTCTCCAACTTTAGACTGGTGATCCATCGTATACTAGTCATGTGACTATGAGAGCAAGTCCCTAAATCTCTCCATGACCCTGGAAACTTTGGAAAACTAAGTTAAAGAGGAGCTGCTCTTCTGCATTGGGGGAGGGTAATTCTGCACCAGGAGTTCCCTATGTGGATGATACAACAAATCTAGGTTTTTTTACCTTAGCTTATACTTATTTGTATGTATCCACTTTATATTTATTCTGTATGTGTGTGTGTGTGCATATATATGTGTATGTTCATATACATGTATGTATGAACATGCATGTGTGTATGCATATATATTTTTTCTTTGTATCTGTATCCCCAGCATCTTGAATAGAGCCTACTATACAGCAGGTACTTAATAATTGATTATAAAGTTTATACCAGAAAATATTTTTATGCCTTAAAAAAAATTAGACATTTAACACAAGAAGGTTTTAGCTGGCCTAAATGCATTATTAGAAGAATCATATCCTAACAGTACAAACTTCTAAGAAAAAGTCAGACCTGAGCACAAACTAGTGTTTTTCAATAACATTTTGAAGGTTGGGTCTTTTTAATTTAAGTACATTGTGTTATACATTAATAAGTGTTGAGAACATTATCAAAATGATGTCATTTTCCAAAGCATAGAACACAAAAAGGTCCTTCAAATTTAATCTGGCATCTTGTCAAGTGGAAGATAATAATAGCTTATGGTAATTTGGGGGAAAATATGTTTTAACCAATTATGAACAATGTCATATGGGCAGCATAAAGCAATTTTGTTGAATAAATTCCACCAAAAAACGAACTGCTTGGCAGAAGACAGTCCATTTCAGTATAATTGTTTGTCAGGTTGTCTTAAACACTGACAAAGTTTCTATGCAAGATCTACTCTGATTCTTGGGTTCTCAAAGGCCATCCCAGCCAAACACAAACTCACTGTGGGAAGTCCTAACAAACTGAAAGGGCTTCAGGTAGGAGCCTGGTAGCAATGAACATTTATCAAGTACCTTGCAGGTTCCATGCTGTGTGCCAGACACCAAGGACAAATGCAATGAAAGAAATCCATGCCCAAAGGAGCTCACATTCTGATGAGGCAGATGAGTACATGCATAAGTGTGTACAGATTCAGAGATGGCCTGTGATGACATTATTAAGGAGGACCGCATAAGGAACTTCCTCTACCAGTGCCAAACATCTTCTCTGTGACTTCGAGTGTCAGCTGCCTAAACCGCTGTCAGGTTGTCCCAAACTGCACAGACAGCAAATATCAGTCGTAACTAGAACCCAGGTCTTCCTACCTCTAAGGCTTGCTCTCTAAACACTGTATCAGTGTTGTCAAACTTAAATAGCAATGGGATCCACTAAGCCATATATCAGGATCCTTGCCAGCAACATACTGACTTAGAAAATCACAAATTATTACCACCTATGTTCTACTGTATTTTTTTTTTGTTAATATTTCCCAGTTACATTTTAATATGGATCAGGCCTAAATAAGAGTTCTGAGGCTGCAATGTGGCCCATGGGTCACACTTTGCACTATCTTATACTGCCTCTTGAGTATATGTAGTGAAAAAAAATTCTTAAAAAATATAAAGTTATCAACTACAAGGTAGCTTTTGAGAAAAGGCACTAGCGGTTCAGTTATCAGGAAAGAGTGACTCATGGGAACTCAACCACAGGG
>JAQQSW010021897.1:0-10567 GCA_028646575.1 Pseudocheirus occidentalis
GATGATAGATGAACAGATGGATAGATGATAGATAGATAGATAGATAGATAGATAGACAGATAGACAGATAGATAGACAGACACAGATAGATAGACAGACAGACAGACAGACAGACAGAAAGACATGTGGGGATCCAACGAGGCCTAATCCAGGACTCAAATAAAGATCTTGAAAATGTGTCCTAAAACTCCTCGAGGTGACTGCAACTTGAAAACGCTGGCGCCCTGGAGACCCTGCAGGGATACACTTAAAAGGACTTTTGTTTGAGACCCTGACATCAAGTCCTTTGCCCCCAGACTTCAGGCACCTAAAAAGACATGTCCCTTATCAAATTATCCATTCTGTGTTGGTTCCAGGATATAACAGACTAAAGGCAATTATTACACCTGAATAATATATTCCTTATCAAATTCTCTTACTTCCAGGAACTAACAGGCTTAAGACAATGATAATAAAACTTGAATCCTTTCAACTTTCTGTATAAAAATCTTGCTCAAAGAATCATTAAATGGAGATCTTTCCTACTAACTATCCGCCTGGTTAATTCTCTCTCACACCTTTGCTCACACTTGGGGCTGGTACCCGAGTGGCCCATGACACAGATAGGTATACTTTGATCCTCAAAACAACCCTGGGATATTAGTGACATCATTACCTCCATTTGCAGAATAGGAAACTGAGGCAGAAAGCAGTTAAATAACTTGTCCAGGATCAAACAGCTAGCAAATTGGCCAAACCAAGATTTGAACTTGGGTATTCCTGACTCCAACTCCAGCTCTTCTATCCACATACTACCCCCTTGTAGCTAGCTACCTCATATAGCCAATGCAGCTGAAAGTCTGACACCAATGGTTTCTAAACAGAATTTAACTCCTCCAAAGAGATTTAATTTAACTATTTCAGTTTGTAGTGCTGGTCCCAACAATCAAGTAAACAGTACTATATATGTGAGGATCAGAACTGCCTACAATTTAATGCACAGATTAAGTTAAACTGCTTAACTTAGTTAAGCTTAACTTAATGTGACAGGGCTTAAAACCCTGAAAGTCCTTCTGTTCCCTTAAGCTGTCTTCAGATACCCCAGCTTCCCATGATGCTCACTGCATCTCTGAACTTAGCTACAGTTTCCTCCGGAACCCTACCATTTCCTTCTGGGGAATTCTTCCCAGAATCCCTCATTCTCTGGACTGGTAGATATATCATGCCTTGATCTGGGCACTTCACCTTGCCGTTTTCAGCACCCATTTTATATAATGTGTTTCCCCAGAAGAGCTCCTTCACAACAAGAATTTAACTGCAATTTGTAAATCTAGCCCTTAGCACAACACCAAGCCCAGAAGTGTTTAAAAATGAATGTTGTTAACTAAATAACTGACTCCTTAGCTCCTTAATTTTTGTCTTTATATCCTAAGGGCCTAGCACAGGGTCTTAAACTTAGTCACTTAGAAAATGCTTGTTGGTTCATGGATAGTTTAACCCATTCTATCTCTCCCTTTCTTCTTCTCCCAATATATTCCATTATTGCCTCTTAATTTTATTTTTTGATATCATCCCTTCATATTCAACTCACCCTGTGCCCTCTATGTATACATGCACACACATATACACACATATACACATACACATGTGTACCCACCTATACATACATATATATATATATATACAAATATATAATCCTTTCAACTATCCTCATACTGAGAAAAGTCTCATGGGTTACAAATATTGTCTTTCCATGTAGGAATATAAATAATTCAATTTTAATAATAAGTTCCTTATAATTTTTCTTTCCTGTTTACCTTTTCATGCTTCTCTTGCTTCTTGTATTTGAAAGTCAAATTTTCTGTTTGGCTCTGGTATTTTCATCAAGAATGCTTGAAGTATGCTATTTCATTAAATGACCATATTTTCCCCTGAAGTATTATACTGAGTTTTGCTGGGTAGGTGCTTCTTGGTTTTAATACTAGCTCCTTTGACCTCTGGAATATCATATTCCAAGGCCTTAACAGAAGCTGCTAGATCCTGTGTTAAATGGAATATCAGGGCAATTTTTCTTGAGAATTTCTTGAAAAATGATGCCTGGGATTTTTTTTTGACCATGGTTTTCAGGTAGTCCAATAATTTTTAAATTTCTCATTTCCCTTCCCAATTTTTCCTCTATTTCTTTGACCTGATTTTCAAAATCCTTCTTGAGATCCTCCAAAGTCCCATGAGCAATTGATATTTTTCTTGGAGGCTTTTGATGCAGGAGTTTTGACTTTGTTATCTTTTTCTGGTTCTATGTTTTAATCCTCTTTGTCCCCCCAAAAAAGATTCTATAGTCTGATTGTGCTTCCTCTGTTTGTTCATCTTGCCAGTCAATTACTTGACTTTTAAGCTCATGTCATGGTAGAACTCTGCTTCCAGATCGGAGAGTGTTGTGTCCTAAATTTCTAGGATTTTGCACAGCTGTTGTCAGAGCTATTGTCAGAGCAACGAGGAGGGTACTCTCTCTACAGCCACCATAAGCTTTGCCATGCTAGCACTCCTTTCCCCAGGACTGCCACCCAAGACTGCCCTCCTGATCTAAGCAGGGCAAAGCAAGAGCAATTCCCCTCTGAATGGTCTCTTTGTTCCCCTACACTCTATAGGCGTGGAGTTCCAGAGGCAGTCATGCAGCACTAGCTGCTGCTGCTGCCTTGGCTGCCCCAGGGCCAGAGGCCAGATGCCATGCTTCTCTCACCCAGTTCCAACAGAGTTCCCTACTGACCTTTTCCTTTCTCTTTGGAGTTTACAGGTTGAGAAGTCTGGAAAACACCACATCTGCCAGTGATTCACTGTCCTGAAGTCTGCTCTGTCAGATCTGGGCTACCCCATGTCTGGGCTGGTGCAGTTCATGCAGTACTGTGCCTGGCTCCTAACTTGGTGTGATAGACCCTTCCTGTCAACCTCCAAGGCTGCCTTCAGTGGGAGATTTGTTTCTCTCTGTCATTTTGTGGGTTCTGTAGCTCTAAAATTTGTATATAGTCATTTTCTACAGGTATTGTAGGTATTTGGAGCAGGAGCTCAAGGGTGTTCCTGCTTTTACTCTACTATCGTGGCTTTGATAAGGATTTAATTTCTACAAATACCTGTATGAATGTGCTCACACATACAAACACACCCACACTATAATATAGTGGACAGAGCTATTGCTCTGGAGCCAAAAGTAGCTTAGTTCAAGTCCTGCCTCTACATATAAGTACTATGTGACTATAGGCAAGTCACTTCACTTCCTGGTACTAAAAGCAGCTCTCTAAGGCCAGTGACCAATTTTCATCTGTTAAAGAAGTTTTCCCAACAATGAAATCAAAAGTCTGACTTAATGAAATTGATGGTTCAACCAAAAATAGACATATATACATAAATGGTTATGTGTATATGCATACACAAATGGTATTCTGATTTTTGCTTCCTACCAAAGATATGGGCTTTAGTAGGGAAAAGCAGATTGGGCTAATGAGTACAGGTAACTAAGAAAATGGTGTCAACGAATGGGATTTGTATTTCTAGAGTATAATTTAAAAATAGCAATGACAGTCTCTTGTCAGGAATGAAGTACCTCTAATGAGAGGTGGTAAAATGTTGCCCTGGTGTCTCATAAATTCATTAATTCAGTCAAAAAGAAGAGAAGGAAGAAGACTGTCTATATATATGAAACAAGCTAGTTTCTATAGAGAGTAGTTGCAATGCATGAAGAATAGCAGATGAGCTACTCAGCAGTTTACAGAAGGTAAAATCAATGAAAGAAATCAATACTAAAACCCATGGCCCTAAATATCTATACACAAATGTACAAAATGTAGGTAACAAAAAAGAGGAGGAGGAGTAAAAGCAGGAGGAAGAGTAAGAAAAGGAGAAGGAAGAAAAGAAGAACTAGGAGAACAAGTTTCAAGAAAAAAAGAAAAATAATGAGAAGGAAGAAGAGGAAAAGGAAGAGAATGAAGAAGAACAGGAGGAGGAGTAACAAGAAAAGAAGGAAGAAAAGAAAAAGAAGAAGGAAGAAAAGGAATAAGAAATGGAAAGGAGAAGGAAGAGAAGGAGAAGGAACAGGAGAAGAAGGAACAGAAGAGGAGGAGGGACAAAAAGAATACGAAATGAAAAAAAGGATAGGAGAACTAATCAGAATAGATCAAATAATAACAACTGACACCAGAGAAAAGAGCTATTAATGTCTTATTTTACTGTTTTGTTTCTTTGCCAAGAAGTCTAATCTTTGGATGGGGAAGGAATGAACTAAATAAATAGCCAATTAGGAACTGATATCCAAGATAAAAAAGGAGATAGAAATGGATTATTTGGTTGCTGTTGACAAGTTCAAATCTCCAGGCACAGATGAACCACATTCTAAGGTACTGAAAGAACACACAAATAGGTTTGCTGAGCCACTGTTTTTAATCTTTAAGACTGTGAAGAAAAGGTGAGGCTTCACAGGACTGACAAAGGATCAATTTTTCCTAATATCCCCTCCTCACCCCCCCAAAAAAAGAAAAGGTAAAAGAAAGGAACCTGCATACTATAAGTCAAGGGATTTCACTTCAGTTTACAGCAAAATTCTAGAATGTATACTTAAAGAGATGGCCAATAAAATTGTAGAAAATGAAGCAATGCTCACAGAGAATCATTATGGATTTCATCAAGACAGGCTAATTCCAGACTAACCTTGAGTATTCTTCAGACAAGGTAATAAGGGGCAAATCAGTTGGATGTTGGAAATTTTGTTTCCCAAAATTTAAGCAAAGCATTTTGTAAAGTTTTTCATCCTAATGTTATGGAAAAGATGAAAAGTTTTGCATCAGAGTATAATATAATAAGATGCATATGGAACTGGTTGAGTGGCTGGATCTAAAGATGAGCTATTAACAATTCAATCCCAACTTGAAAGGAGGTCTCCAGTGGAACATAACAGGCATATCTGGTTGGCTCTGAGCATCAGTTTGTTAGTGATATGTGCTTGGTGACTTGCCCCATGTATCAGTAACATAGATAAAGTGATGCCATTCTGATCAAATTTTCTGATGATACAAAGCTGGAAGGAGAGACCTAACACTAGATAAGAGAAAGCTAAAAAGATATTAACAAGCTAGAACACTGAGCCAAATCTAATTGGATTTTATTTCATGGGAATAAACAGGCAATGGATGACACAAGTACAAGATGGAGGGCATCAACTCATCTTAATTTTAAAAATAAGAAAGACCTGGGAGATTTAGTGGAAGACAGGCTCACTATGAGTCAAAAGTATGAAGTCATGTATGCTCATTTATAAGCCAGGGTGGAGTCAAGGGGCAGCACTTTATATATTCAGTTACAGCTTCCATTTAAAAATCTGCATAATCTTGCTGTGTTTTCTTCTCAGTTCATTCCAGATAATATGGCCCACTTTGAAAGAATAAACTACTAGGCCAACATTAAAATATTTCATGATATATTCATATTTAATTATGTTTATTATTTCAACAGAAAATAATCTTCCTACTACACATGCAATTTTTAATGACTTACTTAATTCTAAAGTAGGATTTTATTGTAACATTTCTATCCAAGGTTTGTAACCTAAGATAACAGGAGAATACAGGTTCATATGTGTATATTCATTTTGTATGTAACTTTTCAGGGATATCTATTAACAGAAACATCTGTAGCATTATCTGACGGAAATCCTTTTATATAATAAAGATGTCCTGAATTCACATTTACTTCTGTTATAAACACCGCTCCCCAAACACCCTTTGACCTTTTGGTAAGGGAAGACAATATAGCATTTAAAAAATATAAGTATGTACTTCAGCCCATGCTTGAAGAAGTTACTTCAATTATATCTTATTTTCTAATTGTGAAAATATTCAGTTTCACTATTGTGACCAGTTGTTGCTTCAGTTGTTGGTCATTCAAGAAATAATATGAAATCATGGGAACGGGAGAAAAATATCTCAATGCTTTGCTTATCGTTAAAAAGAACTCTGATAAAATTACACTGAACTGAAGGCTAGACACATTTCTTGTATACTCCAAAGTCCCCAAGGGATAATACAAGGGAGACAGAAGTTTGGCTGTTCTTTTAATAAAGAAAACAAATTAAGAGAGTGCTTTGCACTGGGACATTTTAATCTCAGTGGCAGCTGCCAAATTAAAAAAATAAATAAGCAACCATAGATCAAGCTACAGCAGAGCCGCTCTAAATCATGGCTGCACCCACAGGCCCACAGCCCCTGTAAAGGATGTTCCTGCTTCTGCTCCACATGCACACATGCCCTTCATTTCTCTTTGAAAATCAACTAGTGGTTCAAATGTAGAATGCTACATGACATGCACTTCCAAGCTCAGAAATGCCATTAACCATCATGAAAAGACTCCATTAGAATTCTAATCCTACAACTTATTTTTTTTTCCTCGTGGGGAAAGGAAATATTCTAAGCAGCAGACAGAGTGGGGCTAATTTTACAAAGCAGGCAGTTGTCATGTCTATGATACAGATCTTTAGTTGGGCCCCAAAGAAGAGATAAGAGATTGCTACCTCCTCCCAAACCCTTAGAAAAAGGGGAGAGTACAAGTTGCTTCATAGCTTATATAGAAAACATAATGAAATGATCAAACCACATTTTTAAAAAATAGTTATTTCTGATTATGGACAAAAGAAACTTTTCAGGCAGGTTACCCCCAAGACTTCACCTTCAAATAAAGTTTGTGCAAATATGAAGGGAATAGTGGGCAAAGTATAATGATTTCAGCTGTTGGATTTTGAGATGTTCTATAGATTCTGGGTAACCTTGTCAATGGACCAATTAGGAGCATGCTAAATCTGATATATCTCTTAATTTCTTTTAATCAGTCAGTCAACAGACAGCAAGTGCTCACTATGTGCAGAGCACACTGAATCCAAGCAAAAAAACCCGAAATTTGCTGGGGATGCCTTGTCCCTCAAATCACCTTGCTTGGTTAAATAATAAGATGCGGTTTTTTTGATCAATACAAAACTGCTCTGTTCTGACCTGATGTGGCTTCTAGAGACAGATCTGCCCTGGGAACTAATGAGCAGATAATTAACAATCCTCTGATAATGAAGACTCTGATGAAAAAGAAAGCTGTAGTGTCCAGTGAAGCTTGGAGAGTGCTTCAAGGACCTGAGGTCATAGAACTTGATGCGAATCACAGGTCTGGCACTTGCAGGTTTTGTGACCTGGGCAAGGAACTTAACATATTAGTATGTTTCTTCAACTATAAAATTAGAGTGTTGGACTAGAAAGGCAATGACCAAACTTTCTGGCCTCCAGGATTTCTCTGTATTCTTAAAAATTATTGAGGGCTTCTCTCACCCAGAACCTTTGTTTGTGTGCATTATGTCTATTGACATTTACAGGGTTAAAAATTAAAACCCCTTAGCATTATGATGAAAACAGTTTTGGCTTCACAAAGAATATTTTGAAAACCAGCAGACTAGAAGGTCTCTAAAGTCAATCCTACTTCAAACAGTGTTCTTTTTAGGGCAGCTAGGTAGGGCAGTAGATAAGGTCTGGAATGAGGAAGATTTGAGTTTGAATCCAACCTCAAATACTTACTAGCTGTATGACCCTGGACAAGTCCCTTAATCTTATTTGCTTCAGTTTCCTCATTTGTTAAATGAGCTGAAGAAGGCAATGCCAAACCCATCTAGTATTTTTGCCAAGAAAGCCCTAAATGGGCTCATGAAGAGTTGGATACAACTGAAATGAATGAACAACAAAGGAATGAAGGAACAACAAAGGAATGAAGGAACAACAAAGTCACTTCCTTCCAGCTCTCAGTCTATGATCTGTTTTTAATTTATTCACCTAAGAAGAGTTGGCCAGAACTAATTAGAATAGTCTCATCTCTGTGATAAAATATTCATAACTGGCTCCCTAGTTCAATCTAATCCCATAGGCTTTTACCCTTTAAACTTTCTGATTTTACTTAATAATGAGAGCCTATAGTCCATGATGCTTAGTTTGAAACCACTGATTTTTTCATCAAAAAACCTGTAGATGACAGAATAAGGTGCTTTACAATTCCTGAAAGTCTAACTTGGAAATTATTACAAAGTATTTTTTCCCTTTCACATCCTTTTAGCCTCCATTCCTGATCCGAGAATAAAACAATGGACACTGTCTGAGGTTTGGGTTCTATAAATAGAAAGATCAGTAAGTGTTGTCTGCATCAGTTAATGTACTCTATAATATAGAAAGGATTGGTAAAATTGACCTTTAATTCATATGACTTCAGAAGAGCTTGCCCTTTATATTTACATTTTGTTATTGTTCTGCACTGGACAAGCCTCATCAAACATAATCACTTTCATATGAAAAACAAAAGATGATTGTATGTGGAATCACAAATCTATAATATGTAAGACTTACATGTTTGTTTCAAAGCTATCCTGCTTATCTATGTCTCCTTATGAATCTCCTCTTTATTATGTGCATTTTTAAAAAGCTTACAACGATTTCCTTTTTTTTCTTTTTTGCGTTTCTCTCACTAATCTCCCTTTTTTTTCTCCCCATGACACCAGAAAATTATAACAGAAAACAAAACATGTCACTTTTAACAAATAAGCATAATCCAGCAAAAATAAATCTGCACACTTTGTGTATGCCTTTTACCTAACATCAGTATCTAATAAATCCTCCAACTCTGGAATGTACTCTTCCCACATCTTATCTGTTGATATATTTTATACTGACAAGGAATGACAAACTATAGCCACAGAAGCAATCAAATCAAAGATCATACTATAAGAGGAACAAGGAAAGAGTAGGGGTTGATGACTCCTCCTGAAGGTGAACTGAGGTAGCTATGTGTCACAATAATACGGAATCACAACAATAAAGAGGCCAATCTTCCTGGATATGTCTTCCTAGAACACACATACAAGACATAGCAGAAGACCTCTTGTAGATACAGTCAAAGAAGAGTCCATATTAGCCTTATTTAAGAACAATGCAATGTTTCCTGAGAAAATACCAGAATCAACAAAGAAACTGATCGAGAAAAAAAATAGCTCCAATAAAGTAACAAGATTCAAAATAAATGAAAAATCAAAACCTCTTCTATATATAAAAAACAAAATCAAGGATATAAATCTTGTGGGAAAGATAGTGAGACATGGGCTAGAAGACAGTACAGTTAAATGAAAGCATAAGGGTTTTAAAGGCCAAATCCAAAGAATATTTAAACATGGTATTACACCAGCACATAAGACTGAGTTGCTGGATTTCCATTGCTGATCTGACTATATGTTGATGAAAGTAACTTAATAGTAAATTATATCTAGTGACCAAGGAAAAAATATATAATAGCTAACAATCATCATCATGGCTGTGGTCATGTGTCAACACATGCTGTTGTTGATCAAGTTAAATTTACTGAGCCACCTAGAGTGCTATTTCACACTGCAGAAACAGAAATATAATCCTTACCCCCACATATTTCATAATCTAATGAATTAGAGTTAAGAGTAGGTAAATAGTTATGGAGGGTGAGAATTTCAAGGTAATCTGTTTTGTTTCAACAAGCCCCCACTATAGTCAGTGTGTTTTACTGAATGATAGGGATATAAAGATGAAATAATCTCAGTACACAGTCCTCAAGTAATATGCAATATAATAACAAGGTCAAAGACATAATTATAATACTAGATAGGATATGATAAATGAAAAAAAGTCTGGATAAAATTCTGTAGTAAATTTTAAACTGAAGAGAATTTTTAGCTTTGAGGATCATGAAAGATATCATGGAAGAAGTATGTTATGGGGACTAAAATAATTTTAAGAGAGTTTAGGGGTAAATTATAATCACTTTTATCAATCAAGGCCAGCAGATTATTGACAGAAAAGGTTTCTTATTCTCTCATTCCATTACAGAGACTGCATTGCTACATTTTTTAGGTTTATGCTACTTTGGACAAGAGATATTCCATCAAAGGACAGACAACTGACTGTATTAGTTAACAATTTAATTAGAAACGGACTTTAGAAAGAGAAGTGAGATTCAGTTACAGAATCACTTGAGTTTCAGATTTTCTCCCCTCCCTTCTCTCCTGCCCACCCACAGTGATGTACAATCATGTATGGGCTCTGCAAAAACTTTCACATTGTACAATAGTCTGGTTGTATAGAAGCATTGTAACCAATGGAGTGAATAATGGGGGAAAAAAAGAAACAAAAGAAACAAAACCAAACATGGAAAAGAAAAATGGCACATGTTGCTTCAGTCTCCATTTAAACTCTGGTCTTTCTAGATCTTTCTCTGAATGTAGGTATCTCCTTCCATTCTGAGACTTGTAGAGCTGTCTTTTAACTGTGAGTTGCTGTGAAGAGTCCAGTTCATCAAAACTGGTTATCACACATATGATGTATCTGTGACTGTGTACTAATTTTTCCTGGTTCTGCTCTTCTCACTTAGCATCAATTTGTATAAGTCTCTCTAGGTAAATATGAAGTCCATCTCCTTCCCATTTCTCATAGCACAATAGTATCCCATTACATTCATATATCATAACTTGTTCAGCCATTCCCCAATTGATGTGCATCCCCTA
>JAQQSW010021898.1:0-10567 GCA_028646575.1 Pseudocheirus occidentalis
AAAGGAAATGGCAGACCACTCCAGCATCTTTGCCAAGAAAATCCCAAATGGGGTCATGAAGAGATGGACACAACTGAAACAACTCATAACAACAACAACCACAACTACAACCAAAACATTTCCAGTAATAGATAGCCTTATGTTCATTTTTTTTTATCCAATTGGATTTGCAGATCAAACAACACCTCTACATATTTTGGGCACTCAAGAAATCAATAAAAACTGCATATAATACCAGGTACATTATAAGCATTAGTAGATTTAACAAACTCTCAATCACATTTAAGTACAAAAAAAAGTAGATTAGATAATATCAAAGACATTTTGAGAGAATGCGCTCCCCACCAATTCTGCACCAGCACCTATAACATCCAACCGAAATTCTAAAAAAACACAATTGAATTTCATATTTGGACCTGTGAAATTTCAAATGGTAGATCTTTGTTTTGTTTTTATGTTACTCTTTCTTCAAAAGTAGAGAAATTCCTAGACTCATGTATATTATTTCCATTTCATTCAAAGTATTTAGCATTTATTATTAAATGTCTCCTATAGACTGTGTATGTACTGAGGTTACAAAGACAAAATTGAAATGGTCTGTCCTCAAAGACAGGTTGACTTTCTATTGAGGAGTACAACATATATGAAGATATGTAAACACAAGGTAATTTGAATGCAGAAAGCTCTTCACATAGTGGTTCTCAACCTTCCTAATGCCACGACCCTTTAATACAGTTCCTCATGTTGGGGTGACCCCCCCACCTACAAAATTATTTTCGTTGCTACTTCATAATTGTTATTTTGCTACTGTTGTGAATTGTAATGTAAATATCTGATATGCAGGATGTATTTTGATTGTTACAAACTGAACATAACCCACAGCTTGAGAACCATTGTAGGAATCAGGAAAGACTTTCTGAAGAAGGTAATACCTGAGCCAAGCTTTGAAGAAAGCCAGGTATTATAACTGGCAAAGACATAGAGGATATGTATTTCAGTCAAGGGAAGGAATGTGTGTGTGTGTGGACAACTTATGTAAATATACAGTCAGGAAATATAATGTCAAGGGCAGAGAGGTAATAGTCCAGCTTGGCTGGAACATAGTTTGTCATACAGAGTATCAAAATAAGAAATATGGCTAAGAAGGTGTTCAGGTTATGGTGGTTATAAAATGTTAAGATTATAGCTCCTGTATAGTAATCCCTTCCATATCACAAGGGTTAGGGACCCCTGCAATCTGGAAAATCTGCATAAAATTTTTGGCCTTCCCTTCTTACCATAGGTATCTTACAAGAGAAAAGTCTGAATTTTCTTCTTTTTCTTTTATGAGGTGTTTACAGTACCTTATTGTAAGCTTTGGGTTAAGAGTTTGTTCATATACTCTGTGTCATCTGCTGAGCCTTCACATGTTGTCTTTGGCTTCTGCAAACCCCCCCAAAAATTCCCACCTAATTTCTCATGCCAACATATGATATATTGAAACTGCAATGGGGAAAGTTGCAACGTAGAAGAGAGAAGTGCCTTTTCCTAGGTTGGATATTTAGAGCTAGGAGTCACTTCCACAGAAACAGTGATTGAATGCATGTGAGCTCATAAGAGCACCAAGCAAGGGAATGCAAAGAGAAGAGATGGGAGAAAGGTAGAAGAGAGCCCTGAAAAATATCTACTCTAATGGAGCAGGAGTTAGATAATTATACAACAAAGGAAATGGCTAAGGAGAATTCATCAGATAGGAGGAGAGAGGGGTCATAGAAGCCAAGGGAAGAGAGAAGATGCAGGAGGTAAGGATAGTCAATAGTGCCAAAATCTGCAGAGAAATCAACGAAGATAAGAACTAAGAGAAAGACATAGAATGTGGAACTTAGGAACTTTGAGAGAGAGCTTTGGGGAGAGTAAGTTAAATTGATGATAGATTATAAGAAACCAAGAAGCAAGTTGGGGATGAGGAAGTGATGAGTTTACATAGCTTTAGTTCTTAAACACATTTTTCTGACTCACCAAGTGTATGGAAGGGGAAGGGAGAGGGAGGAAGGAGATAAAGAAAAGGAAATAGAGATAAAGAAAGGGATAGGGAGAAGAAGAGAGGAGATGGAGAGGAAGATGGAGGAGAAGGAGGGGGGAGAGAGAGAAAGCAATGCAAAGAGGGAGGGAGAGAATAAAAGAGAGATTTGGGCCATAGGTATCAATGACAGTAGGTGGTAGCAGGTGTGCACTTCAAGTAGACAACACAGAAATATATTTATTAAATGAATTGAAGTATTCTGTCAACTTTTAGTGTTTAAAACCTTTCTGACATTGCCTTAAGCATGTTATGATTTCCCGTGGAGGGAACAAATAACAGCTTGCCTTCTTGAGAGCAAAGAACAAACTTTATTTGAGTAAACCCATTTTGTTTATAGCTTTCTGCTCTCCAGGCAACAAGCTGCTTGTCTTTTCCTTGGAGAAAGCTTAGAACTTGATAGGTGAGATGTCAGCAATAATTAGCCAAAAATGGCAGCTTAAGGCCCAATAGAAAGAGAAAAGGAGAGAGGGAAATGTTTTGAATTATACCTGGCAGAAATATTTGCCATGCCAGCAATGCTAAAGTTCTACCTTTCATGCAGAGTGGAAAATAACACCCATAAATTATGCATGGATAACACTATTACAGTAATAAGCTTAGTCTAGTTTGGATTACTGTACAAGCAATAAACAAAAGTTAGTTTGGGATGGGGAGAAAGAAGTTCAGTGAAATTCAACATTTTCCAAGTAATCAATGTAAGAATACATTTTCCTTTTTCCTTTATTTATTTTTGCCATTATGAATTTTCCTCAATTTTCGCTGGGGGAAAATGTATATATATGCATGTGTGTATACACATAAGTATATATGTATATGTATACGTGTGTGTGTGTACATATATATATATATGCATGTGTGTATGCATTTGTATCGTCAGGAAAATGTATGATAGGAAGAAAAGATGTGTTGGTCGTGCAGCAGGGTGAAGGATGACAGATAAACAGTCTACATGCTACACAAGGATCTTTGTGAAATCAAGAGAAAGACAGGAAGGCCTCTATCATGTCAGATATATACTCTGTAATTAACTTACTGGAGTACAAGAGTCCCATCAAATGGACAGCTAGGAACTTGATATCTGAATCATTGGAGGAAACATCCAAATCTATGAGATTCTGGATCTTTTAAAATACATCCAATAAAATAAAACTTCTTATTAAAAGTATCTATAAGAAGACTTTTGGGGGACAACTGTGAGACTTGTGATTCAGCTAAATCATATGTGGACCTTTTTTTGCTGGAAAGAACATAGAATGTTGGGCACAAAAAAAACCAACAGACAGCTGTGTGAAACCACTTTTATCTGTAATGAATATGGAGGAAATCCCACTTTGGATGGTTCTGATTCCAAAAGTTGAACATTTGGCATGGGTATTGAATTCCATTTTGCTCTACATTTCTTTTAACAGGCACCTTGTGTTGTATTTTGAAACAAATGAAATGACAGAAATTTGTAACCATTCCCCATTCTTTAACCATGTGAGCATTTAAAATAGCTACAATTAATGTGATCATTAGGGAAGGGAGCAAAAAGTGAATATTTGCACTGGGCCAAATCTATGTTTTAAACAGCAAGCAATTAGTGAAGGGAAATTGGTAGTCTCACATGATTCTAATTAGAGACACGCTTAGAATCGGCAACAAGGTAAGAAGCCTTAGGTCTCATTAATGACTGGGAAAGCCATTGTGAATTTCTGAAGTCTGGGAATCAGCCAGAGTCTGAGTATTATAAAAAGTTAATCTTCCACATCTCCCAATGACTTTGACAATGGTGGTTTGGTTTCAGTCATTTGAAAATAATCCTGAGATGACTGACAAGGTGACCCACAGAAAAGGCCTTCTGAAGCAGGCACATTTATGTAATAAAAATCATTTCCTTAATGAACTTTTTTTTTTCTAAAAAGCCAGTGACTAGAAATGATTTTGCCCTTCTCTGCCAGAGTCAAAAACAAAGACAGGGCAAAAATAAATGAGCTTCCAAATTGTCCAAACACTAAAAAGGCTTTAGGGCTGATTTTCTTGAAACAGGGCCGAGCACACATGTTTGTATTCAAGACAGAGTGGCGATATTCTTTGGCAGAAAGAGATAAACTCCAATAAACAAACCTAAAATCTGTTTTATACCTAAAAGGAACAGTCTTAAGGGGAAAGTTTCTTGTGAAAGATTGCCATTCCAATTACAAAAAAAACAATTTCCATAATTTGGGAAAATGGGAAAGAAAACAGAAAGATCTGATTTCTTTTTCACTATTTTGAACTCCTGGACTCTGGTTTAATGGGCACTTTATATGGTACTGTCATATAATTATAATAAAATCCATTTTTTTGTTAAATAAATCTTTTGTTATGATTAACCCATTGAAAGAGGATCAGTTTCCCAAACATTTCATTCCATTGTTTAAATACCCCCATAGCTACAGTAAAACTGCTTATTGACTATTCTGTATGAATATTTCTCCAGGCCTTTCCAGTTTCCATCTAGTGATTTCCATTCCTATCCCTAGGCTCTTACTCCAACACCCTAATTTACTCAAGGACCATCATAAATGTGGACTGGCTGGACAGAACAAGTCAGAGATGAAAAGTCTATGCCCTTAGATGTAACTTGATTTTGAAGGGTTCCAGGTACTCCAGCCTATACTAATGATCTTCTAACTTACATTTCAGTTAAACTCATTTTTTGTTGTTGTCATCTCAACTTGTCTGACTCTTCATGACCCCTTTTGGGGTTTTCCTGGCAGAGATACTAGAGTGGTTTGCCATTCCTTCTCCAGTTCATTTTACAGATGAGGAAACTGAGGTAAACAGAGGTAAGTGACTTGCTTGGAATCACACAGCTAGTAAGTGTCTAAGACCAGATTTGAAATCACAAAGATAAATCTTCCCAATTCCAGTCCCAGCACTTCACCCACTGTGCCACCTAGCCACCCAAAACTCCTCATATATTGCTTCAATTATTTCCCCTTTTCTCCCTTTATACTACAACCCCTATTGACTTAGTCATGCCTACTCATATGAGCCAAGCCCTTTTCTTCTAGTACACCCTCAGAATTCTTATATATGATTAAGTCCATTTTAAACTATTAATATATAGGGTGTATAATTACTTAAAGGTTTGTTTCCTCCTCAAATAATCATTTCTTGGGGGTCTACAGTGGGTCCCAGAATAAACAGATATGAAAGAAGAATGAATGAAAAAGTATTTATTAAGCACTTGTGCTCAATATATAATGCTAAGCGCTAGAAATACAAACAAAAAAACAAGGCAATTCCAACTCTCTAGGAGCTGACATTCTTTTTCAAAATGTATTTTTAATTTTCAACATTCACTCCCATAAGATTTTGAGTTTCACATTTTTCTCCCTCCTTCCCCAAGATGGCATGCAATCTGACATAGGTTACACACATGTACAATCATATTAAACATATTTCCATATTAGTCATATTGTGAAAGAAGAATCAAAACATAAGGGAAAACCATAGGAAAAAGGGAAAAAAGAGAGAGAGAAGATAATATGTTTCAATCTGCATTCAGACTCCACAGTTCTTTCTCTGGATGTTGATAGCATTTTCCATCATGATTCCCCTGGAATTGTCTTAGATCATTGCATTGCTGAGAAGGGCCAACTCCACCAAAGCTGATCTTCACACAATGCTGCTATTACTGCGTACAAAGTTCTCTTGGTTCTGTTCATCTCATTCAGCATCACTTCATGCAAGTCCCTCCAGGTTTTTCTGAAATCTGCCTGCAGATCATTTGCCACAGAACATTACATTAATATATCACAACCTGTTCAGACATTCCCCAATTGGTGAGCATTCCCTCAAATTCCAATTCTTTACCACCACAAAAAAAAAGTGTTATAAATATTTCTATACATGTGGGTCCCCCTCCCCTTTCCATAATCTCTTTGAGATACAGACCTAGCAATGCCATTGCTGGATCAAATGGTATGCACAGTTCCATAGCCCCTTGGGCATATCTCCAAATTGCTCTCCAGAATGGCTGGATCAGTTCACAACTCCACCAACAATGCCTTAGTGTTCCAAGCTTCCTACATCTTTTCCAACATTTATCATTTTGCCTTTTTGCCATATTAGCTAATCTGATAGGTGTAAGGTGGTACCTCAGAGTTGTTTGAATTTGCATTTCTCCAATCACTAGCGATTTAGGGCGTTCTTCGTACGACCATAGATAGCTTTAATTTCTTCATCCGAAAACCGCCTGGAACTTTCATTCTTAATAGAGGAAAGCAAGATAGGAAGGCCCAGTAATCCTTGTGATATAGAGAAAATGATAGCCTCTCCCTGGAGGAACTAGAATTTAGCTGGGAAAGAAGACTGGCATAGTTACACAACTAGGGAACGAAATTAGATTCCAATAATGGAATCTAAAGTGTGCTCACGAGTGCCGAGGAGACAGGCGTGGACTAGTATTGGACTGAAGGCAGAAAGGTAGTGCGCTGAAATCTGAACAACTACACTGTGGCCCAAGCTCTACCACTAAGTCACCGTGTGTAATGCCAAGCAAAGGAAACTTCCAAGGTTCAGAATACCAACATATTAACTCTCCATTTTATTCAGTGACAAATTAAGGCAAAACATTAACAGAAAAGAGGAAATCGAAAGACAGCATTCACCGCGTGTAATTCAATAATTTAGTTGGTCTTCAATTCAATCCAAATACTACTCCACCCCTGGGAAGTACATTCATTTAGTCGATCACAAAATCTCTCTTCTCAAATGGAGATTGGTTTCCAATCATAAACAAAGAACATCCATTTGGTCAGTCACAGAGCACAAAAAAGTCAAAGGTTTCCCTCCCCTGGATCACAACTGAATGTAGCATCGAAAGAATCTGGCTTACACTTCCAGATAAGCCCTCTGTTCTTGTCCTCCATACTTCAGAAGCTTCATCCAGGTCCATGTTCTCCAACATAACCAAACAGGACCAAGAACCTGAGAGGTCAGGCTGAGTAGTAGACAGCCTCCTAGCTGTCTGACCTAATGGGACTTGAGAAGTCAGCCCCCCAGACCCCCCCCCCAAAAGACACAAAACACCACACCTTCAAGGTACTTGGAGAACAAGAAAGCAATGCAATAGGTAAAGAGAAAGACTTACATACTTTCCAGTCCAGGCTAGAGAAGAGTTTGAGATGAGCTGTGTTTCCAGTCAGGGAACCACAAAAATGTTGTGGTTGCCCATAAAATGTAGAGAGTTAGGGTTAGGATCTTCAGGAGTCAGATGAGGTCAGATTCCAGTAATAAGTGATTAAGGGTGGGAAACTGCTGGAGGCTACCTGCAGCTGACAGACAATGATGGGCTAGTCCAGTTCAAAGGTGGAACAGGAGGGTCAAGAGTGGGAAACTGCTGGACAAAGGAGGGCTAAAGACTTGGGCAGAGCCACAACTTAAGGCCCACAGCCTCAGGCAAAAGCTTTCCCTGGGAAGATTCAAGGAGAGCTCAAGGGGGTCATAGAAGAAGCTGAAAGGGGCTGATGGTGCTACCTAGCTAAACAACAGAAGAGGTGGAGCAATGATATATCTTTACCTTCAGGGGGAAGTAGGTGCATACTATTCCCTGGGCCCCCTAAGAACAGAACAGAAAAGGAGTCTCAGAGCTGGTATCAGTCACAGATTAGTTGGAAATTAGAATGGATATAGTAAAGGACTGGGCATTGACTTAGGACTAGTGTTTGTGACAAAATGAACTTGAAAAATTGAGTGGAAAGTGTTCGGTTTGAGAGAACCAGGATTTATACAATGTAGAGTGTCTCAGTGACCAAGAGAACACAGGAAAATAAGTGTGTTCATTAAGTCCAGAGTTTATCAGGAGTGCAATCTAGGAGTTACTGAGTTGCTAAGCTAGTAAGCCTCAGCTGGGCTTGGGGCCCTGATCTAAGAAAGTCTCTGCAGGAGGATGTTACTAGAGGTGGTAATAAGGTGACCTACATCATGGCACCCCATACCAGCTAGTAGATATCAATGATAAGGCTAGAAGGATAGATTTTTGTCTCATGAAATAAATATATTTGGATGATAGACTCTTGAGCTCTTTCTAATTCCTTTTGGGATGAGATTCTTCTAGGGCAGCAAAGGAAAGAGACCGCAGTGACCCAGGGCAATATAGAGCAGGAGGCATTCATGACTGAGATTGACATTTTCTTGACAGAAAGTCTCTTGGAATGTTTGTGATTTCAGCCAGCTCTTAAGGGAGACAAGGGACACAGATCAATGGAGAGGAAAGAGGAGATACTTGAGGTTGGAGGACAGCATGAGTAATGGTTCAAAGGAAGAAATGAAGAAGATATTACCTGTGGGATTGTATGAAGGGTGGAATGGCTGAGCCACAGGAGCTATGCTGGGAATAATGAGATGCAGCTGGATAGCAATGGGATAGCCACTTAATGAACAGCCTCTAATACAAGACAGGTATTTCATCTAGATGTGAGAGGATATAAAGAGACACTCTAGGTTCTCCAGTAGAGCAATGATAAAGTGAAAATGGTTTGTGAAAAAGATGATCCCAGCAGCTGCATGGTTATAAGTCAGCATGTGGCTCTATAGGATAAACCAACTTAAGACATCTTTCCAAATGAGAATAAGGGCAAACTAAAATCATGTCCTTCTGAGACCCAAGGAACTAAGTTATTTTTGGAAACAAACTTGCATTCTCTCTGACAATTGGTTTCTCACTGAAATATGATTATTCTTTGAAGTTGTACTGAGAGAGAAAATATAACATGCTCTATGTTCAGCAGAGAAAATATATGGTGTTGCCTGATACACTAATCTCATTTTCTATGCACGTGATATTTCATTGTTACCACTGAACTAGCAAAGCTATGCAGAAAATCTCAAGTAATTCAGCTTAGGAAAGTAGATTTGATAGATCCAAAGCAAAGCTAAAAATTATAACTTCCTTGAGGAAGAAATTATTTTCAGATATGTATAGAGACCTGTGGAGTGAGCTAAAATGTCTTGGCTTTACCATTCTGAGCAAAATGTTGAGAAAAAAGAAAATGAAGATGTTAAAGTATAATCTTTTCTTTGTTAGTTAGATTTTCATCATGGAAACAGACAATGATTTCATCCAGATAAGTAATTTGTAGGAAATACTAAAATGGAATTTGATTTGTTCTTTTCTCAAGCATCTACTATGTTATTTTTTATATTAGAAGGTTTATGTCTGCTTGTTAGCTTTATCATGGCAGAAATGATCACTTTTATTCTAGAGCAGAGATTCTTAACCTCCGGACCTTGTACCACCTGGCGAATCCTATCAAACTCTTATCAGAAAAAAATTTTTATAGGCATGAAATAAAATGCATTGGATTACAAAAATATGTATATCAAAACATTTATTCAAATATTTTTATAATAACTTCATGGACCCCAAGTCAAGAACCCCTGATCCTGAGGATTAGAACAGTATGTTTAAAAAAGAGACAAGTATTTCTAAGGATCTATAGACAACTTGATGAATGATCACAAGATGACAAAGGCTGTGTGTATGAGTGGGATTTGGGGTAATGAGAGTGGTCCAAGAAGGGTGGAATTAAAACGTAGCTGTCAGGAAATATCAAGTTTGGGGAAGAAGTTTGGGAGAAATGATGCAGGGTATGGAGAAAGGAGAACATTGGCAAGTTTTTTTGCTAAAAGTTAACCCAAAAAAAGATTACTTAAGGTGGAGTATAAAAGGCAAAAGATGAAATTACAAAAATATAAAGGAATAAACTGATGGAAGACATTGAACACAAATCTGAATTGAGGGAGAAGGGATGTGTTAGCAATATACATATATATAATATATATATATATACACATACATACATACACACACAACATATTTTAAGTTTAATCTGTATTACTAACATATTCTTCTTCCCTTTCTTAAGCCTAGACACTAAACAAAATAATGAAAAAAGGCCCTTATTTGTAGCCTTTGGCAGTCTCTAAGATATAAATGATCACAATGAAAATTTAATAGTTGCTTATCATCAATTGCTTCTAGCATATTCCTGGGCATAATCTTAGTATCAAGGAAATGTCAGCACATGGGCCCTGTCCTTGAGGAGATCACTAATGCCAAAAACAAGATGTAGATAGATAGATAGATAGATAGAGAGAGAGAGAGAGAGAGAGAGAGAGATAGAAAGATAGATAGATAGAAAGATAGATAGATAGATAGATAGATAGATAGATAGATAGATAGATAGAAAGATAGACAGATAGATAGACAGACAGACAGACAGACAGACAGACAGACAGATAGATAGATAGATAGACAGGTAGATAGATAGATAGATAGATAGATAGATAGATAGATAGATAGATAGATGATAGATAGAGATAGAGATGTATAAGTATAGATTAGAGATATACATACACCCATATACACATATATGTGTATGTGTGCGCATATGCATATACACACACTGTAAATGGAAAATAACTTCAGAGGGAAAGAACTAGTAAGAGGAAATAGGGGATAAGGTACGAAAG